>BOSO01012857.1:8682-35294 GCA_018403395.1 Gorsachius goisagi
AGATATCATTCCCTTAGTCTATGGGCCATCCCTCTGAAATGCCTGTGACTTCATGTAGTCCATGACTTTGAGCTCCATCTCTTGTAACAGTCTTTCAGGGCAGGAGAGATGGTGCGTGGTGTTGGGTTGTTGTGTGCTGAAGCCAGTTCTGGTTCAAGGAAAATGCCTTCCTGTGAGGTGGGGGAATGGGAAGTGCCCAACGGAGCCGTGAGCTCCCGTGTTCCGGCAGCAGGCAGAGAAGCCCTGGTGTGGGGACACCCTGGAAACATTGGGACAAGAATGAGCGAAACACATCCATTTTTCCTTCTTAATAAAAGTACGAGCTTCATGCTGGCTTAGCAGGCACAACCCCATTGCTTCTGTTAGTGCTGACCCACTCACTGAACATCACCTTTCATTGCCACCATGCTGCAGAGCCTGGGAGAGTTTAATTTTTGGTGTGGCCATGGATTTCCCTGGTGATCTGTGGCAAATTGCCTGCCTGCCTCACCTGCAAGGCAGAGGGAACCATCCCTCCTTAACTCCAGCTCGGGCTGGTTTGTATCAGTCTATACTGTGTGGATTGTATCTCCTACTTTGTGTAGTGTATATTGAGAGGATTATTCCAGCTGGATTTTCCCAGCTTGCCTGCAATGACAATGAACAACAGTAAAAGTTTTCTTTCCAGGCACTTGATGTATTTTACTTGAGCAACAACTTTGGATTATGGTAGAAACAAATATTCCAGGCGTTCTCCTCTAGCATCCTGAT
Source organism: Gorsachius goisagi (assembly GCA_018403395.1). Taxonomy (NCBI): domain Eukaryota; kingdom Metazoa; phylum Chordata; class Aves; order Pelecaniformes; family Ardeidae; genus Gorsachius; species Gorsachius goisagi. Next base: position 9,433 of record BOSO01012857.1, read on the forward strand.
GTTAGAAGTTCTGGATGTTTGGGGCACTCCTAGTTGCTAGTTCTGTAATGTTACGGATTTCACATTGATCCGTGGATGCTAGACTTCCATCTGCCATTTGATGTTACCTTCACATCTCCTGTGCTTCTGGCAGCTCACCTGGAAGCATTCCCACTCCCCTATCACAACATCCCCTCTGCTTTGTTCCTCAGGGCCATGTACTGTCTATGTGTAAGGGCTGCAAGATGGTGTGCGTGGAGTAGGAGATGAAAACTTACCTCTGGCTGCATGGATGGTGCTGGCTGCTCTTGCCTCGGGTTCACTCTTCCGCTCTGTTTTTCGGTTTAATAATCAGTTCAGATGCAGCCACAAAACATCTGTCACAAACAGCTCTATCCCACTCTTTCAGAGAGTGAAAGCCCCTGTTTAAGTCATTTGCAGTGTTGTGGGTATCTAATTATTTTGAACGTTGTGTTTATCTGTGCTTGTGTTCCCTCCCAGCGCAGCTGGCATGACGGCTGAAGCTTAGGGAAGAGGATCCCAGCTGGATGCTTTTGACCAGCTCAGCTGTTTTGTTTATTTGTTTCCAGCACAAAAGCTCTGGAAGTTGGTTAAATGCTTCACAAATTTCTTCTCCACCCTAGCAAGGCGCTGCAGGGAAATACAGGTCAAAATAAGAGCTAGGCTCAGTGTGCGGTCACCAGCTTCTCATAAGACATTTCTGTATACATGTGCAAGATTTAAACTGAGTTTGGTTTTACTGTCTAAGTCAACCTACCAGCTAGGTTTGAGGGGATTCACAAGGCATTGGTTTTGTATGGACTAGAAAAAATTATAGTGAAGAAGGGTCCCAGAAGGAAAAGTGCACTAATCAAACTCTGGGACATGACCGCCTCCAAGGAGGGGGGAAAAAAAATAATAAAATCTTAATAGATTTGATTGACACAGGCTGTAAGAGAGGGAAGGGGGAACTGGAGATGACCCTTGTGATATGGGACCAAAAATACAGCATTGCAGATGTGACATTTCTAACAAAGAACTGGGAGAGAAGACAGGATGAATTAAGGTTTTGATTTTATTTGCACTAAGCTTGGGATGTCAGGGAACCTTTCAGAGGGAGCTGCCAGTGAGACAGTGCAACCTGCAAATGTGAAAGGAATTCAGTTTTTTAATGGCTGGAAAATTTCTAAGCCTTAATGAGATGGCAGCAAGGTTGTTATTTATGATGTCTCTGGTGCATAGTTCAAAAGAAACTGGAACACAGCTATGAATTTGCTGCACTTAGAGGGGAAAAAGCTTAAAAAAAAAAAAAAAAAGGCAGCCATATAACTTCCTAAAATGATGCCCTGGGGCCTGTTGGCATATCTTGTAACTTGTGAGCCTGCATTTTGCCTGTTTTGTTAGGAAGCGTTGAGACCGGTTGCCATCCTGCAGGCTGCGTGATGTAGCCAAACTCAGCTTTGGTCGGTCTCGCTTTCCCCTGCCCAACGAGCACATTTTAGAGGTTGAATTGGGTTTGCATTTTCTCTTTGGTGGCTCCTGAGCATTGTAGACACGGCATCAATTTGCCCTTTTTCTCCAGCCCTGCTTGACATCTGTTCTGCTCGGTGGGACAACAGGAGGTTTGAAATGCATTAAAATTGGGTGAAGCCCCATGGCCCCAGTAATAAATACAGGAAAGAACAAAACTTTCAGATATAACTCATGAAAAGGTAGGGCAGAGAGAAGGGAAACACAGCTGTATTTTTGGGTGGAAATCCTGACAGGTGTATCAGTCAAGATGAAATCTCACATTACACAGTGTTTATAGTCCAGAAATTCCCCTAATTGCTTTGCTGAAATCCTTACAAATTGATTTGCAGATTACATTGAAATAATTTCTCTCTCTACCGAAATGTCATTTTTGCTAATAATGGCCATTTTGAAGCAGGCAATGAATAATGTGCAAGCCGTTTGAAATTTTAAAGGTGAGTTCATGGAGGCAGAATGTAATCTGCCAAGCAGAATTGAGGTTGTTACCTGCACTCCTCTGATAAATGTCGCGGGGTGTTTAGCGGCCGTGGGATGGTAGTCTTCGTGGTGAACTCATCCTTGTGGATTCAAATCGATTTTGAGGTATTTGCACCAGCGTTTCTCATAGAGTGGGTTCAAATTCATTGCCCTGCAGTCTTTTGGCAGGCTTTCCTCATCCCTGTCAGGCTTTGCTAACATTAGGCTAATTGCTTTCTTACTGCCAGAACAGGGGGAATGATGGGGTTTAAGGTTTTTTTTTACACAGCTTCCTGGAGTGGGATCTGCTTTGCAGTGTCTGGAGGGACCTGCTGCTTTCTGACCTCCACCAAAAGTTCTTCAGAGAAGTCCTATGGGAGGTAAACACGGTTAGTTATGATTTTAAAAGGTCCAAACATCCGAATCTTTTTATATGGCATGGGTACTAAGCTATCAGCACCTACTGAAAATGTGCTACTTCATAAAATGCATTTCAGGAGACCAAACTTTTGTTCACCGTTCGCAGCAGATAATTAGAAAACTTCCTAAACCACTTACCTAGGCCACAAAACGTTTCAACTTTAATGAAACAGAGGTGTAAAAGCCTCAGACATTGCTTACATTAAAGAGACGGGCTGTTGAGCTTTCCAATAACAGCAGCATCGACAAGACTCAAAATATAAACAATTAGTTAATTTGCAGACACTTGGCTGAATTGGAAATTTAATATAATTTCATTATTTTCCCCTTAGCTAATACACATTTATATTTATTTGAGCAGAGAAGGGGGAGAGAGCAGAGCTGGGAAGCCCTTTACCTTAAAGTAAATCAGACTGATTTTTACTTAACTTTATCACGGAATGCTGAATAGTTTAACAGGAATTGTACCCTGGTGATTGCGATGAGAAAATAATTGCACTATTAAAAATAATCTCCACCTGGGATTTATATCTGCGCATTTGCCTTACGTGTGCATGTAAAATGTTCTGAACAATAGAAACCAACATGCAATTAATTATAGGTATTTAAGTGGTGTTACAATGAAATAATTGCTTAAGTGTGAAATCAGACTTTACGATGTTTAAAAAGAACATATATTTATTCTCATAATAATTTATGATAATTCTGTTTGGTTATATTCTCTCCCTATACTGAGGCTTTTTTCAGTTTTCCAGCTGAATTGTTGATTCTAAGCTTACAAAACGCAAGGATTGACGTGCTTTGTGCAAAGTGTGTATGCGCGCGTTTCTTACAGGTGATTGGAAAGTTTCTGATGTAGGGAAGTTCTCATCTGTTGAAACTAAAAGTTTTGGGCAAATTTTCAAGGAGGAGACAGCTGTTACAAAGGCTCCTCACGTTCTGGCTTTGTCGGTGCAGCAAATAGACTGAGGAAGCCCTTGGTGGCAGTGGCGCTGCCGTTGGTTTTACGAGACTGCAGGTCAAGCCTCATGATTTTGATGGTTACCGCTCCCATTAGCCTGCTTAAAAGTTCACTTAGGGAATTGCAGTTTCTAGTGATTTGGAGACACCAATGAACTCCCTGCCCCCCAACCATATGTAGAGTATAGGAGCTTGCTTTTGTAATCCCCTTTCTTGGACAACTTAAAATCACTCCGTGTCCTCCGTAGGGGTCTAGAGGCTGCAAATTGGAAGGCAGTCGCTTCATTTATACGTGCAGAGGGGAATACTGATTGCACAGTACCACGGCTGGGGAACTGCTGGGAAATCGGGCATCTCAAGGAATGATGATTCAACACTGGGTATCCGCAGCAATTATCTTACCACCCTGTTTTTCTCCTGTCCCTTCCCAAAGCCACGCGCAGTTGTTCCAGCTCATCCTTACGAAAGGTGAAACTCAGTGGTGAAATACGAAGTATTTTGTTAAACAGAGTTTTTCTTTTTTTCTGACCAGCCTCATTAGAAATGTAAGATGGTGCATATGATGCACCCAGGAACAGGTACAAAAGGCGACTGCTCATAAACAGATGTGTTTATTTTCACGGCACTGCAGCTGGGTGATTAACATGACTTGTTTTCTGGATGGCACCAGGGTCATGGTTCTAGCTTAAGGGACATTGTTACTTACTTGCTGATATTTTTTTTTACAGGAAAGGATTGCAGTTTGAGCCAAAAATGACAGATGAAATTGTTGTTTATATATAAAATTGGTCACATTAGTGTCTGGAAATTAGCATAAGAGATATGAAACTCCTGCTTGAATTTCAGAAGACAGCTTCCTTTTGCAGCCCCCTATGGATCACATTTGAGGTCATTAAGTCATTAGCAGGCAGCAGGGAAATTGTAATTTTGCTTTTCCTTCAACCTAACTGCTCCCCTTTTCTACTCACGTTGCCACTTCTACTCGAGTTGATTACTAACACGATCCCTGACTAAACCTACTGGTTATACAAAAAAAGATGAGAATCTGAGTAAAGCCCTTAAATCTATGCTTATAAAATTATCTCCCTGGGCTTAATTATCACTGTCCTGCTGGGTGCTCTGATTCTACACTTGCTTATCCCTCGACTTTGTTCTCTTGTTTGATAATATAGCTTCTCATAATACACGTAAGCCTTGCAATATATCTCACTCACTTGCTGACATTTCACTTTGTTGTTGATATTCATTGCTAGGTATCCAAAAAATGCCTGTCAATTAATCAGTCATCGGTCTGCAGAGTATTATTAGAGCCAGGGACTGAGCACCCAGCTTTCGAATGAGGCAGCATTTATCAATTCACGTGACTTTCACTATGGAAAAAGAGAAATTGTACCCTGTGGTTGCCAGCAGCCTTTAGGATGGTTAGACTATGAGGCAAACTCCGGACCAAATCCTACTGGCGCTTTTGGAGATACCTTTCACCTTCAGTGTGTTTTGGCTCCATCTAGCCTTATCTGTTGTGATCCGCTGATGATTCTGTCTCGTGATTGAAAAAAGTCAGGAATCCAGTGTGACCTTTAAATGCTGTTTTGAAAATCATAATTTCCATGAATTTTAAGAACATGAGCTGGCTGAAGCTACTGCAGAGAAGTTATAGGTTAACTTCTCTTCAGACTTCAGAAGAAACCAGTAACTGACAAGCCTCTTTTTGGTAATCCTCCCCCCACTTTTCCATGCTTTCCATCTGTTCTATGCATTGGAGGGTTTTTGGGTTTTGGTTTTTGTTTTGTTTTTTTTTTTAATGGGAGCAGCCTATTTCTGCAAGAGTGAGCAGGCTTCTGAAAACCAAGAGTGACGATGACCACGGATGGAGTGGGAGCTGCACGGCACAGTGCAACACCTAGGGCAGGGTCATCCTTCTGCTGTTTCCTCCCACCAGACTTAGCTGTGTCAGAGGAGAAGCCAAGAAAACATTTCTCTCTCCTGTAAGAAATATTGGTGCGTTCTGCTTAACAGAGAGCAGCTTCCCAGGCAGTGGGTTACTTTCCAGTCCCAGTCTCCTCTCATCCGTTTGCTATCGAAGCCCAGGAGTATTTGAGAAATGACTGGCTATAACTGAACAAGGCTGTTCACGTGTAGTGAATATATTTCTGCTAGTCATCTAAGCATTGGTGTTTTCTGCCCGTGATCATGAACAGTGTCATGATTAGTGGTAATATGTTTGCTTCCCCAAAATGCATTCCCAACATTGAAGGAGTCTTATGGCTCTGTGTAACACGTAGTCAAGGAAAGAAATGCTGTGCTGGGTCTGTCCAAAGGTAAGGTAGAATTTAAGGGACACTGAGAGTTCTATAGGCCCTCAGATTTATGAACCCAGGGGAGACTGTAAAGGTTTTGCTAGCACCAGTAACTTGTGGTGTCTAAAAAGGTGGAGAGACGTATGTGGGAATACTCTGCAGAGGTTTCCTCGTTGCTCTTCAGCATAGGCAGGGTGCATGTACATCTGCTGGCATAACAAGCAGGAGAAGTATCTCCAGTTTCTCATTAATTACTGGATGGTTAGGACGACTGAGCCAACGTAATCCCAGGGCTGGCTCAGAGCTGCTCAGCACCAGAAGCTGACCCGAGCGTTGGTGTTCTAGGGAGGAATGGCTGGATCCTGACTCCAAGGAAGGCACAAGTGGCATGGGAGGGGAGGCCAAGGCTTCTAAGAGCCTTGTGCTGCTGTTTAGGGGACAGGAGCAGACAGGTTTTAGGATATCCCCCTTCACACAGATTTAAATGGTTGGCTCTTTTTTTTTTTATTACTTATTTATTAAATGTGTTTCTCAGAGGGAAGGGGTTTCAAGAGGAAGTTCCTGGTCTGAAAGAGGCAGAGGAGGGGTTTAATTCCCATCTTTCTCCTCTGCAGTACATGTTCTGTTCGGTATAGTAGCAATTCTTGAGAAATACATGATCTCTAGGTTTTTTCCAAATTCCTTTTCATCAGGAGGCAAGGAAAAAAGAAACAACCCCAAATGCTTTGAAAAATGTTTGCAAGACAAGAAAGTCATCCCATCCAGACTTCTTTGTTTATTCCACAATAGCCTTTGAAGGTGTTTAAGTGACATAATCTTCCACGGGGCCTTCTTCAGCCCTTATTTTTGACAACACAGAACATTTACTCTTTATGGTATTGGATGAGTAATGATATTTGATGAGTGCTCAAGCCCTGGTTGCTGGAAGCTCAGTGTAAAAATCAGAGGCAAACAGATGCTAGCTATGAAGTTGTCAGAGCGAGGAAAACCAGGTGTATAATTAGCAGAGATGTAATTCAGATCCCCGCAGAATCCTTGGTGCCGAAGTGTCAAATTTATATATGCATAATAACTTTTTTTCCATTCTGTACTTTCTTGGTCTGGTTTTAGGCAGGCCAGAAGTGCAGGGTGAAGGGAGGTGGCAGCGGAGTGGCTGTCACCGCTGCCCGCAGCTGCCGGGGAATGCGCGTGCCCCAGAAGCGGTCGAAGGCCATGGCCACAGCTGGAACTGGAGTCAGGATGTGTGCATACAGACACGCGTTATCTGTCCGTGCGTACGCACAGACGTACAGCTTGCATCGGGGGTGATTTATCGTGGAGGCAGTGCCCCTGCAGCAGCCGTGCTGGCACCGCATGCCTGCCCAGCCCGGCAGTAAAGGTGCAGATATAGATGCTGCTTTTGCGACGCTATTTCCTCAAACAGCCCGACTAAGCTGATAAAAGCATATCTCTACCTACTCTAGGGGTTCCCCTGGCAGAGCCAAGCTGTCTTTGAGGTACAATTTGCATTTATTTATTTATTTATTTATTTAACACTCATAACCAACATAGCTGTTCCAGCAAAGCTTTACGAGGTAGCCTTAACCTTGATAAAATGACCACTCTACCGCCAGCTTTTGCACAGTGCAAAATGGCAGGGCTCACTCCATTTTTAATGGGATGTTCAGCGCAACTTAGTGCTGCAATCTGTCAGTCAATAAAAATGCTGTTTCCTCCCCAGCCTATTCATGTGCTCACCTGTTACGGTAATGCTGAAACAATGCCAGTTGCATCGTGTTTGTAAACAGTGCCAGATTGGGACTGCATGCTCCATTCTGCAGGATCAGGTCTGTCGAGGGACGTGGGCATCACCCAATTAACCAGCTCCCTTTGTTTTCCCTGCATTTCTCCTTGGCATTTGCTCCTGGGGAAGCAGATCCTGCAGGCGGCTTTATTTGCGGCTCGGGAAGAAGACGCGCTTTAATATGCTCATGCCATATTTATCATCATCTTGCCCACCGTGCGAAGGAAGCTGCAGGCGCTGTGATGGATGGAGGACGACTCGACCAATTTTGTTGTGGTTTCTCTAAGTGGTGTTCTCCGTCTTCGGACAGAGAGACATGGTGTAATTTCTCGTGGCTTTGCCGCACAGCGGAGCTCTGATCTCTCACTCTTTACTCTCTCTGCAAATAACCACTGCCTTTTAAAGGAGGTTTTGCCTGATCAAGCACTGAAGTTGCTGTAGTGTGGTGTTTGGCAATGGTTCAGATGAAAGCCTGCTCCTCACCCCTCCCACCCCTGGTTCTCTGGGGGTAAAAGTACTGCAGCATCAGGTTGGGGTCATGTATAGCATACCCCCCCCCCCGACCCCCCCCAATAATTTAGTTGCAAATTAGACATAGACATCCGGAGAAGGGGATACAAATGAACTCGCATTAATAGGGAGCTTTGTAATTTAAACTGAGCTCTGGTAACAGCTACCCCTTATTTATATTAATATGATTTTGAATTGTTTCCAGTGTGTTATCACTAAAGGGACATACTGTTAGATAAGAATATTAACGTGCTCCCCAAAGAACAGACTTCAGTATTGTCTTCTTATTTGTTATCCCACTTCGCTTCTTACCATGGATTTATTCGGTCCCCCATCTGCCTCACGTTCCTTTTAAACAAAGCTCCGAATAAATGACTCCGGGTGATAGACTAATTTTCCTCCGGCTTGGCTTGTCTGTGGCGAGGTTTCTTTGATGCCAGTGGTTAGGAAGACTTTTTCAGCTCCTCGCTTGGCCGTGGGGTTGGGGTGGCTGGCAGTGGCCGGGGCTGGCCCTGGGGGAACCCTGCTCTGGGGTGGTGGCAGCGGGGAGGGCTGGGGGTACGGAGGTGCAGGACCGGGCCAGGCATCTCCCTGCTTGAAGGGCTGTGCAGAGACCCACGGAGGGGGGGCAGCTATGGGCCTGGTGACTCAGACCGTGGTAATTTGGCTAAACACCGCTGAATGCGTGGCACTAGGAAGCGACTTTCTCTCCTTAATCAAATGAATGAACACAAAATGTGACTGTTCCCTACTGGCTGCGTTGTGTTAAGTGCTGAAAAATACCCAGAGATTAACTAACAGCTCCAGAAATCAATCTCGCTAGCTACTTACTGGGTTCCCCCCCGCCCCCAATACACAGTGAAGATATAAAAGCCTAAAACTGCAGTTAAAAAAGTCAGAAGATGAATACTCAGCTTTCAGACATTGCCTTTCATTACTTTTTTTAGAAGGAGGAGGATATTTCTGCATGTAATTCAGAGAATTGTGTATTAGAAAATGACAATGAAGTAACTTTGGCAGTAGAAAAATAACTGGTGTGCATTTTATTTGTTCTTTACTATTCTTGGTTAGGGAATGAATCTTCTCTTTGCACCGTGAGGCTCAGCCGTAGGTTTTAACAAAAGTAATTTGGGATCAGCTCAGAAACAGCAATGTCTGCTTGCAGTAAAGAAATATCTCCTAATCAAGCGAGAACCACAGAGGAAATCCTGATCTTTCTCAGCTAGCAGCTTTAGAAAACTTGCCGTTCAAGATCTTTGATAAAATAGGTAAGCCTATGGAATTAGCTAAACAAGATTTTGGGTTAGAATAGCCTCTAAGATTGGTCTAACCTGCAATAGAACTGGGCACAGCCCCTTCCATCCCCGATGTGGGCTGCGTAGCCAGGCCTTTGAGTATCTTCATGCCCCAGCATGCCAGGTAGATCAGGTCTGATGGAAAAAATCAAAGCCAAGATTTCTCCCATCACTTTTGAAAGGTTACTGTCCCCTTCCCCCCAACGCTAAACCTGTTGCCAGATGTGACTGGTGGCTGTTAATTGGGAGTTATTTTTACTTCCCATCCCCTCAAAAAAAAATAAATCAACAAAACCCCAGGCTTATCGAAAGAAAAGCAGAAAAATGTCAGTCTTATTGTGCAGGGCGTAATGTTGGAGAGATGCACTGCTCGGTCGATTTGTCCCACTGTGTACCATCGGGCTTGTGGCTATGTGCAGGCGCTGGATTCATCCAGGCGGATATCCATTAGGTTCATCTGTTTCATGTTGACATAAACTCAAGTGCTCTCAACAGGGGCTTGTGCCGAGACTGTCACCTTGAGTAATGGCTACTCATGTGATAGCTCAATGTAACTATTGGATAGCGAATGACTTATCCAGGCTTTTTGTCGAACCGCTGCACGGCACAAATTCAAGATTTTATAAATGGGGACCAATGTCTGTTACAATAAATCAGAGTATTTGCTGCTCCCTGTACTTCCAGAATATTTAAATTTCACCCGTAATCAGATAAACTCATTGTGGTTACAGACTTATTTTTGCTGTTGCAATGGTGAAATGCACCTCTAATGGTCTTGCTTTCAGAACCCTCCAAAATTCCTCCCAGCTGTCCCAGGAGAAGCCAGCTGGCCGGCACGCTGCAGGGCACGGGCTCAGCCCCGCTGTCCTCAACATACCCACCAGCCTGGAAGGACTGGTTAAGGATGTTCAGGGATGAATCTTGCTTTGCATGTGTACGTCCTTGTTGCTGGTTTTGGACCTTTCTCCCCAAATGATGGCCTTTGGAACCCAAAAAGTGATGAGGAGAGATTTGCAATGAAGAGAGGTGGGAAACGGAGCAGACTCGTGGTCATGGAGGGATGGAGCGGGTTTGAGGAGTGACAGGACAGAGGCCCTGGAGCAATTCTGTGTCTCTGGTCCTAATTTCTGAGGAAGGTTTATTGCTCTGGTACAGTCAGTAGTGTTAAATGAGCATTTTGTTGCACTGCTTTTTCTTTTATTATTGCTTTACATCTTATTATTACTAGTACCTTTTTCTAGTTTTGCTAATGTAGGCTGGATACATTTCTTTAATAACAATCAGGATACATGGGTTTGCTTTCTCCCTTGGGCAATGGCCTTTTTATGGCATTCCCTAATCTAGTCTGGAGGGAATTTGCACAGGGCATTGTGCAAGGCATTCGCATATTGCAGTTTTCCTGTGGTTGTGGCTGGCAAATCCGACTCACATGGAGAGTGATAAAATAGCTCTGGTGTCTCTGTTACACTGGTGATGGTGGGGTCCCAAAATGAGTAAGAAACCTGGGTGCTGACCACCTTGTTTTAACCTCAGGTATTAATTTCGCCACCGACTGTGCTAACAGCAAATGAAGGTGTCTCCCATGTTTCTGGGCTAATGGGATACTGGAGCTGGGCATGCTGGGAGCAGCCTCTAACTCGTAACGCTGCATTTGGGGAGTATTTGCTCAGTATGGATTAGGGGAAAAAAAAAGCCTGGACAGCCTGATAAGCAGGGCTGCCATAGACTGACTGGATCACATTTTTGCCCCACATGCTTGCTCTGACTCCATAGAAATGATCCTGCATGATGGCAACAGAGCGGGTTAGGCAGAAGAAGAGATGAATGTTTGGTCTTCGAAATGATTCTATATTTAACTCTAATGGCTTCTGAAGAACATTTCTCCCTCCAGGCTTCTTCTCTTGCTTTGCTTCTATTGCAGTGAGGGTAAAAGACTGCTTTTCTTTTCTCTTTTTTCCCTCTCCCCTCTCCCCTCTCCCCTCTCCCCTCTCCGCCTTGTCCTCCGCCTTTGCCTCTCCTTTCTCCTTTCTCCTTTCTCCTTTCTCCTTTCTCCTTTCTCGTCTTGTCTCATTTAAAATGGGAAATAGCTTGGTTATAGTTTAGTGTTACTTATCTGATCTCATAGTATTTAGCAGACGAATACTTGCCTCAGCACACGAATTCCCACCCCACAGTCCACAGACCCTGCATTTGGCAATTTCAGCAGCTTCAGATGAAATACTTTTTCTTCCCATCCACATAGTCTTGCTGCAGGAAGCTTCACCCATTTTTCTGCCGTGCAGATACTACGATGGTTGGTGCTTCACAGGTATAAAGCACCGGTTCTCTTTAGCCCCCCCGCAGGATTCATGCGGCAATGTGCTTTTGGTACCCAGTAAAAGTATAAAGTCTGCATATAAAGTTCATTGACACTTCTGAGACTTATTGATGACTGCTTGATCCCCAGCTATTTGTTTGACACAGGTAACGTGGGGTGAATGACAGCACAAAAGACTAAACCAGCTTCCATATGTTAATCTGGCTTTTCAGCGAGGGGAGGGAGATTGTTTCCTGGCATTCCTCCACCACTCTGCACAGCCTAAAATTAAACTGCTAGAATGCAGCCCTAAGAGATTTTCATTTACATTTCAATAGTCCAAAGTAGCAGTTAGTAAATCTCCTTGTTGGAGTAAGCTTCAGGTTCTGGTTAATCATTGAAGTTTTTGCTATTGGGAAGAAATGGGTGTTTAATTTCTCTGAGGGCTAAGGTATAATTTCCTTTGCTGTGAAAGGATACGAGCACAGGAGCTCTGCCCCTCTCTTGGAAGGGTTTAAAAAGTATCAACCCACAGCTTTTAATTACTGCCACCTCAGCTGAGAAGTGACGCAGGAGGAACAGACTTGCGTAAACCAGCGCTGCTCCGCCTGCGTGCAGAGGAGCACGGCCATCCCTCCTTCCCCCCATCCCTACCCCACCTCATGCAAAGTATTTATTAACTCACTGGACCCAAAAAAGGGTGGCCAAGAAGTGTAGTTTCATACATGGACAGAGGAGGCATATGCTTAGGAAAACAGGAATATGCCCATGATCTTGCTGCCAAGCTCTGTCCCTGGCGGGGAGCTGGGGGGCCCCTCGCCCTGAGGCTCCATCGACCCCTGTCCCTCTGCTGAGAGCAGAGGATGCTCTCCAGCTCTGCTGCCCTGCTGGTCTGCCATCCCATCGCCAGTCCTTTTCCATCCTCTTATCCCATCCCTGTTTAGACCTCTATCCTATAGGACAGGATTGCCTGTGTGGCCAAGAGGCAGCAAGACAGCTCCACGCTTTTGATGGCTTGGACCACCTTGAACTGCGTATTTTATGCTGAGGTTAGTGTGAGATAAGATGTAGAAGTTGGCAGAAAACTCTGAGCTGTGCCTGCAGCATGGGCAGCGCAAGGCATCTCCCCCTGCCTGCTGCCCGGGCAGCTGCGAGAGGCGGAGCTGCAGCAAGGAAATGGGTCTGTCAGGCAGAGTAAAAGAACAAATTACTGTAATGGGGAAGGAAATCTGTTCCCGGCTTACTGATGCTTAAAAGAAGCCAGGCTGCTGTTTTTTGCAGATCATTTCTCTTTTCATCTTCTTCCCTTTCACAAGGGAAGCTTTCCCTCACTACCCAGACCTCTGCAGCGCAAGGAGGATGCTGCGGGGAGTTATGTTCTGACCTGGCAGTGGCTTTTCCAACCCATGTCTGTAGTGTCCATGCCAAGGGAGGAGGAGATGTGTACATGGCCCTGACAACACCTGATGAGGCCACCCTAGGCTGTAGGGCAACGCTCTGGTGTATGAAGACGCTGCGCCTTTATCTTTAGGAGTCTCCTCCTTGGACTGTGGCACATCTGGGACTTGCTCCTGTAGATGCTTGGTGCAATGGATGCCCGCCCCTTTGCAATGCCAGTATCTAGAGGTGCACTCAAAGAAACCTGAAGAAGAAGAGGGAGGACAACCCAGTGCAAAATCCTTTTGACGAGGTTAGTCAGAAGAATCCCACTGCACAGCCCTTCTGCGGACTTACTCTTTCTACCTTTGTTGCATTATTTTTTCCTTTGGTAGGAAAAACACATTGCAATTGTGGAAAAAAAAAATCTTCCAATGAAACGATTCTGTGCTCTGGCATCAAAATGACTTTTGATACAAGCAGTTGAAATGTTAAGAGTTGTATTTCCATAAACTGAAAGTGCATGTTGGATGGGAGACTATTCATCTGAGCATCAGCACAGGGTTTCCTCAAGCAGAAGTAAGCTCCAAGCATCCATCTGATTAGAAGCTAAAAGGATCTGATTTTACCATTGAGCATGCTGTGGGGTAGACTTTTCAGGGTGTTCCCCTCTTCCCACTCCCTTTACCTCTCATTATACTTTCTCTCTTGTTCTCTGTTGTCCTTCCTTAAGATGTCTTCTGTGTCTCTTCTGGAAAATAACAGACCCAGTCTCATTTCCCAGACCCACATGTGCACCACCTTCTCTGTGAATCCTACAAGGTGTTTCTATGCATGTTGGAAAAATCAGCTGGGCTGACAGATACAGCTACGGTATGTTTACCTTACACCTAAACCCCAAAGCCTGCAAACCTAAGACTCTTCTCCCTCATCAGAACTATCATTCCTTGAGGGTCACCTCCTGGATTACCCTGGGAGCAGCTACGGATGTTGACAGATGCCATAAGTGCTAGATGACATTACAAGAAATGGAGCTGGGTACCATGCGCAGGTTACGGTAAAGAAGTACCTTGGATGCTTAAAAAAATAATTTTTATAGCAAATGAACGTATGAGGCAGTCAGTGACCTCTGATAGTGTGGATCTTACTCACTTAATGCTTGACAAATGGTTTAAGGTCAGTGGCTGGCTTTGGAGGAATGGAGCATGCACTCAGCCCAAGCGTAAGCATTTTTTCCAGAATAACACAGAAGTTAATGTGCTACAGTAAAAGCAGCTGCTTTATTTAATCACCCGTTTCATCATGTAATTCCTGTCTTTAGCTATGAAATGCCAGCAGCTTTCAAGAAAGCTGGGAGCATCCCAGCAGTGATGTGCCTGTTATCTTATTTATCAGGGAAGGGAAGAAGCAAATGAGAACTGTAAATGATTTCCATCGACGCTGGAGGTGTCCTTTTCTGACTGGGCCTGGCATAGTGGCCCTCTGGTCATCTCTATCTCATGCCAAGCAAAAACCTCTCCCTTGCCCCTTTCCCTGCTCCCTACCGCTTAAAAACATTGTGTGTTTATAGGTAAAATGCCAAAAATGTTTTAGAAGAGTTCTGGCATTGGACTGCAGACTCTGCAGGGCGGTGCTGGAGTTTCTCTTGTGCCGTGCAGGCGGGGGGGTGGTGGTGTCACTCAGCGATGCTGCTCTAACACTTGCTCCTCTTGTTTTCTTCATCTTTTGCCACCAAGAATAAAACTTGAGAAGCTCTGTTCTTACTATCCAACAACTAATCTGGTAAATAATAAATGGTGATGATAAATTATGCTTCTTTATGGAATACACTGGGGCAGATGTGGTCACTTGCCTACAATCATGCATGCTCCTTATTTCTCCAGAAAAAGGATATTACAAGAATGAGACACAATAAAATGTAATTATTCAGCAAGCGTTACTAACTGGAAAATAATGCAATGCAGTTGTTATCTTTTCTATTTAAAAATGAAAACAGTTCTGCTTGTTCTTATTCAAAGTCATCAAGTGAATTAAGCTTTTAGTGTTGCAGAGCAAACACGCTTCCAAGAATGTTTCTCATTTGCACATAAAGTTATTTTTTTCAGTCTTGGGGTGATGAGCACTTCATATACTTCTCTAGCTTGTTCTTCATAGCTGATTCCTTCAGACACTGCTTTATGGTCCTGTCTGGTATGGGCTCAGTTCAAAACGGCCATAGCAGAATTCCCAGCAGGTCCAGAAAAAAATGTGAAATGTGCAGAGCTACATAAAAAGCATAAAATCCACAAAGTTTGTTTTCAAACTGTAACCTGCCTGAGCAGTCATTACAGCTTTAGTAGGGAAAAAAAATAGAAAAAGTTTTAAACAGACAATTGAAAATCATAGAATCATAGAATCCTAGATTGGAAGGGACCTCAAGGACCATCTGGTCCAACCACTCTAGGCAAGAGCACGGTCTAGACAAGATGGCCCAGCACCCTGTCCAGCTGCATCTTGAAAGTCTCCAATGTGGCAGAGTCAACCACTTCCCTGGGCAGATTATTCCAATGATTGACTGTTCTCATTGTGAAAAATTTCCCTCTCATGTCCAGTCAGAATCTCCCCAAGAGCAACTTGTGTCCATTCCCCCTTGTCCTCTCCATGTGACTCCTTAAAAATAAATAATAATAATAAGTAAAGCTCGTGGCCTGTCAGGTAGCTCATCCTGGGAGGGTTATTTCAGTCCGGACCGTTTCTGTAGTCTGTTTCCTAGTGCAGAACCACAAGTGGCTGTGCTGTGCTGGTGGAGGGGCAGGAGTTGTGGAGAGAAGGGGTGGCCTTCACCACCGAGTGTCACCAGAGGGGCTGTGCTGAGGGACCTGGGCATCAGAGCCTCCCCAGCCGATGGGGACCCCTGGGGACCTACTTGGCAGTAGGAAGTGATCCACAGCTGATCCTCAGAGTCACTGTGAGTGGCCAAACCCATGGTGTTCCCAGCTGAGTGCGCTCATAAAGCTGTGTGAGAATATGTGAGATAAGGTGAAGGCTGGCTAAAAGCGCATAGCAACCTCTAACCTAGTTAAAGATATAACTTTCATATCTGATATGCTTTTTACAGGTTTAAATTTACTCTGGTAGTTTTTATGATGTCCTGTTGTTACACTCTGAGGAATTTAACTTTTTTTTTTTTCTCCATTAATGCATTTCCATCAAACAGGCAAATATCTTTTTTTCTGCTTGACTTTCTCTCACTTAACGTCCTCTTTTTCTCTTCGTCTTGCTGCAGTCCCCACAAAAATCTCTGGTGACCGTTACATAGGATCAAAGTTCAGAGTTGGTCACCAGACACCCCCCTTGGCCTTTTGTCCATATGCTCACTTGTCTACATTAAATAGACAAGAGGGGTTTTTTTCTAGAGTTATTGTTTATCAATTTCCCAGCTTACCAGAGCCTGGCAATAAAATCGTATTAGCTTATTCTTCTTTTGTAAGGAGCAATGTGCCCTTTTTCTGCGGTGTCTGGAGGTGAGATAGCCTCAGGATAAAGGAAAACAAAACCACCAAACATCCCTACTATGCTGATGTGACCCTGAAGGGGTCACAACCTATCTCTGCCACTTGCGTTTGGATAGGGACAGTAGGAATGGTGTGGTTATTATCTGAGTTTTTTTCTTAATGCCCAAGGTAATTGAAATGTCATTCTTTCATTGCGACGTCCAGAATCCATGTCTTAAATGACATTTTATCTCTGGAGAACTAATATATAAAAGTGGTACATTCTTATCAAGCAATTTTATAGAGACACATAGAGATTTGGATTTGATCTTGCCCACCTACTATGAATTTCCTAAATTTTTTTTCCCTTGCTTGTTTTTCCTTTTGCTCTTGGCCCTGCTAATGTACCTGGAAAGGACTGAAATGAATTTTCTTCTAACTTTCCCAGCACAAGAGAACCATTCAATAAGTTCTGGTGCGTGGTGCCAAGTTGAGCCACTTACATCTGTGGGAGGGCACTAAAGGCACAGAGAAAGGGCGTAGCATCTGAAAACCTCAGTGGTAGAGGGTGTGTGTGAGTCAGGAGTAACGCAGAAGGAGCTCTGGGTTAGCTGGAGTCGGAAAAACCCACCTCCTTTTTTGTGAAAGGAACAACTCTCACATGAAGTCAGGAAGACGCGACGAGCCCTTTGACGCTGTTTGTGCAGAATTGGTTTGCAAAGTTGCGTTGGTTTTGAAATAAGGTTTTGTCAGAGACGTATCACTGAGACCCCACCTTGGAGATTAATAAAGCTTTCAGTGATGTGGAGGACGCTGCTTCATGCATGGTTGTTTCCTCTGCGGTGTGCCATAATGTTTCACTGAAGAAGTTAGGGTCAGTTTAAAAAGTTTTTTATTTGTGTTGTGAATAGCATCCATCAGGAAGAGGAAACACAGGGGACAATACATTTCCCCTTGAGTCCAGCTCTCATGGCCACAGGTCCACAGTTTCTGGGTAAGAGGTGTGAAGACAAAGACAGTGGGTCTTTCTTTGTATACACCAAATGCCCTTTTATTGGTAAGGTTTGATATCATCCGTGTCTATGTAATGCCATTATTCCAATGGGCAAAGAAGATCCTCCATTGCTGTAGTTTCACTCCTACAGGGAATGAAAGAGTTTGGTGGTGGGCAGGGATCACTACAGAAAAGGAATTATTTGCCAAGGTTAGTGAGAAAGGAAATTAAATCTGCGTAAGCCTCTGGAGTTTTGGTTTATTTTGGGTTTTTGAACAGCATAGACTTACTAGGAAGTTTTGTAATTCCGTCAACAAGCAACTGGTTTGTGCCACAGTATCAGAAATCAGGTACATAAAATACCAACAAACGTGGATTTTGTTAGCTGGGAGAGTGTATATTAAGGCATGTTTAAGTGTCCCTTAAAAAATATGCGACATGTTGGTTAAGCTCCTGTACGATATCTTACCCAATCGCAGGTATTGGAACTGAAAAATGGGAATTTGTAAACCTTCCAGGCTTACCTGCAAACTCTTAAAGCATCCACGAGACGAGCAAAACTCCTGTGGTTTTGATAGAGAAATTTACTTCTGAAACTTACTTATGAAGAAAGTTGATATTAGAAAACTGAAGTGCTTGTAGCAGACGCCTGTGCCTGGGGGAAGTGCTGGCTTCTCAGGGCCCCAGATTATTTTAGCAATAAACATCCTCCGCCCAGCGAGGCTGGGCTCATTAATTTGGCTGGGCACAGGGGAGGCTCAGGTGCAGTTGTGCTCAGCTGCCAGCTGCAGCCCAGCAAAGCTGTTCCTCCCCGGTCCCACTCCAACCCACCCTGGACAGACTGCAGAGCGGGGAAAGCAACTTATGGAGAAACTGCGGGCTGATCTTCTGGCAAAATGAACCTTTAATAACAGAAAGTGTAGTGGAAACAAAGGGAGGAGGGAAGGCGGGAGAGGAGTCTCTGCATCCCCTCTCCATCAGGCTGGGATTTCGGGCTGCCCTGCAGAGCATTGCAGCCTCATGGACATTTGCAGGCGCAAGTTTTGTGAAGTAAGCATAACGCCCTTCTTTGAAAATTGCAATCCTCATCCATTTTTCTTCAGCATAACGCCTGCTTTAATAATGACTATCCTCTTATCAATGTTCATCTATGGAGAACTGAAGTAGATAGATAAATTATATTTGTCTGTATTAACTACAAATCAGCTACAAGTTGCCACTACGACTTCATTAGAAAAAGATTTATTTTAAGTTTCAACTACATGGGCTTTACCTTGTTGAAAGGAAGTGGTAGGCACTGCTCTGGTTATTCCTGTCTATGGATATTGTACTAGTGCAGTATCTGATAGCATCTGCTATAGATAAGGTTTTCTTGACATTTCTTTTCTCATTTGTATTCAGGTATATTGCACCTGGTTAATGATGGTTGACACTTTGCTGCTTCAAAAACAAAATGAGAAGCTAAAATCTCAAATTTTCCATATCTGTTTCCAGTGACAGAAACGGCAAGGGCAAAAAGTGCCCTCATGCTGTGGACAGTGGCTGCATCAAATATTTAACAGAACTTTCGCTGCTTAGTTTATTAGATCTTCTGAAAATGTTTGTTAGTTATAGTGGCAAAATAATGATGGATATGACAGATGAAACCCCATCAAATCATTAAATATATATTTCTCAGACAAAACTGCAGTTCTAAAGGACAATTCTGAGTTTGGGTCTCTGTCCCATGGCTTATTGCAAAGAATGCATAAGCGCTCTGTCAAGCACTAGGATGCGCAGGGGTTTTGAGACCATTGGCTAAGGAACAAAGAAAAAAAGGAATGTAAGTTTTAGTTAAAATGTTGTATACACTCTCTGAAGCAGCTGATCATGAGATAATGTCACTAAAAGACAGAGCTAGGTGCCGAGAGTCCTGTTCCTGTGCTGTATTTAGGGGGATGTTTTGTGTTCAGTGAAGGCTACTGGTGGGTGCATGTGTTCGTATGTTCATGATGACTTGCATAAAGGTGTTGTTAGGTGTGGGGTTTTTTTTAAGTAAGAAGTCTACCTGTCACTGCTTTTTCTAACAGCATACTCCAGCAGAGAGTGCTTGCCTGCCCAGAGCGAAGCCCACCCCCAGGAGCTAACCACAGTTTCAAACAACAGAGGAGTTTCAATACATTACAGAGTCCGGCGTATTGGCTGGCTGCTTCTCAACTTAAAGATTTATAATATAGTTAATATGGATGAAAACTGGAACCACGAGTTGTAAACTGTTAATGGAAGAGCAGTAGACTTCTGCAATCTGGTAAGGTCACTTGCTATGCACCGTCGGGAACGAATAGATTTGATATCATTCAGATCAATGCGCTTCAGTACATTCTCTTAAAACATCCCAATTTCCAGGCAGCCTGTAAACTCCAACCATTTCCTGAAGCAATTAACGAAGTAGAATGCAAACGCAAAGCAGAGATGAAAACAAAAATGAAGTATCAGCTGTAAAACATGGAGTAAACCGCACGTCACTCTCACTTAGTCACAGCTAAGTGCTGTTAATCATCGACTCTTTGTAGCACTGTCAGGTGAACGCCTGAGATTTCAGGTGATTTATATGCCTGTTGTTCACTTTGCAATGCAAATGACTGGAAGTGCATGTGGGTCTGTTGCCAAATGTCACCTGGGAAGAGGTAACCTGCAGCTTTTTGTGCTCTGGCAGCACCTCGAGCTCCTCTTGAGTCGTTCCCACAGGATGTATAACCTTTTTCTAATTTGATCATAAACATCTGGTTTTGTAAGTACCACCGTACTGTCAGAAGATCTCATCTTTCCAAATCCTGTAGCATAACTCTTTGTACTGTAAATATTTACAATAACATATGACCAAGCTCTGGGGTCATGCATCTGGTGGTATTGCTACTGGCACTTACAGACCGAGGGCTGAACATAAGCATTTTGTACAGCTTAATTCCAATGTGTTTCTTTGGGAAGGAATAGATCTAAAAGAAGAATAAAAAGTAGACTGTGGCTTTCGTGTGGACAGACAAGATAACAGAGACTGCTCTTGCAAAGGAAAAGACAGTTTCAGTACTTTCATTTTTTCTTGTACTAATTAAGCACTAATTAAACCTGTTGAGCCAAATGATTCCCTCTCTGACTCGTCCAACAGTAGCAAATACCCTAAAAGTCAACTCTGTTTCAGAAGTATCTATAGCTAAGGTCAAAGCAATGCCTGGGTTGAAATGTAGATGTTTTATATATGTTTAGAAGCTGCTGATTGTCAGACATTAAGTTCAGACTCCACGTTAGTAAAAAGGAGTTGCTCTTCATCCTGCCATGGGGTAGGAAATCCCTGAAGCTGCTGGGCTCAAGCCTCACAGTACAATCCTCTGGTGCCACAGAAATGGCTTTAAAATTATTTTTTCTTCCAGAAGCTAAAAACATGTGTGACATTAAAAAAGAAAAGGTGAAACCTTTAAGCTGTTGTTACTCTTTAGGTGCTTTCCCTTGAAGTTACCTTTACGTCCTGAACTTCTGTAAACCCCTAGTCTTCTCTCAGCATCTTTAATGTTGATTCAGTTATTTCTGAGCACCTAAGGACAAAATTTGTGAATCACAGTAATGACAAGACATACCTACTTGTTTCTCACCAGCTTTTTCTAGCATTGTGTTCTCTTCAGGCTTAGGATAATCTAGCGTTCCCTTTAGTAAGGGATAGCAGTTTATGAAACTTTTTGCAGAAGGTGGCTCGGTTGTCTGGTGCAGTTTGGCACTTCACAATATGTTGTCTTTTAAGAGAAGAGGAATACACTTTGGCAGTTACTTTAATGGGGGAATGCTGAGCTGCTGTTGGATAGATCTAGGTATTTTCTGTTCTCTCAGGATGGTGTTGTCTTGCTGTTACTATTTACTTTTTGGGTTGCATTAAGTTATTTGTTAAAGGCACTAAACTCTGTGTTTGGCTGGGATGGGTATTTGACTAATTTGCTATCTGAAAATAGATGTAATGCTATGAAATCTGAAATCCATTGCTGTCTAGAACTGTGATGGTCCCTGGAAGATGAGGCGTGCTCTAAATATCACCTTTTTACAGTTCAAGTAGAACAGATATTGTCATTTAATTTTGGAAAAAATGCATATTCACATCCTATCAAGCAGCCTGTGAATCTCTGTGCTTTTATGAAGATTCCTGAGAAATTTCAGCTTACCTTTCTGGATTTTCAATTTTTCCTGCAACCAGTGTGTACAGTCTCTTGTAGAGAGGGTATCCATGACTTGAGCAGTGTAACTTCTGGATGCCTGCAGGGTTCTCTATGTCTTTTCAGATCTTTTTCCCCCTTTCCTGAAGCTTTGCCAAAACTTTTTTGTTAATCCATCGTAGTTTTTCTATGTTCGTTAATGTTTTATAAGCCTACTTAATCAGTCCATTATACAGCAGTATAAAAGTCACTTGAATGCTATGTTCCCCAGTAGTAGTAACTTGGCTCAACACCAACAGGATAAGCAGCTCTGTAGATCTTTCTACATCACCACCTATTTATTCTTTTCTCAGGCTTGACTTATGGGGTAGACTTTATTTATTTCTCTATATCTGAGCAGCAATGCCATGTACCTCTCTCTACCCAGTTAGCAAATCTGTGTGACTGCAGAGGTCTTCGGTCATGCTTTGATTATGTTTATCTGCAAGTTTTTCACTTCACATTATCTTACCATACACATCAAGGTGGATCTAGAGACCATCTAGAGACAATCTGAGACTTTGCACTGACTTTATTGAGCCCCATTTCTGTCCCCATGGGAACATCCAAACTTTTATATGACAAAGATGAGTTGAAATACCTTTGTCTGTTATCTGTTCAGTAAATTCGTAATAAGCAGCTATTATTTAAAGTAACAGCATGTCATCCTGACATCTAGTGAATACTATGTCCTAACAACAGAACCTTTTATTGAGCTGACACTTGCCATTCAGAAAAGCTGTCTTAAACCTTTAAATTGGTTCTAATTCTCCATGCAGCTTCCTGAATTGTCGTAATATGTTTTAAAAAAGTCTGTTTTCTTCACCATTGACTGCTGGGATTCAATGCAGTAACATTAACCCATCATTACACATTTCAAAACCTTACAAATTCTTGTACTATTTCAAAGGAGACTTTCCCCAGTTCATATATATAGAAGGAGTTCATATTTGTTCTGCAAGTCATTTCTCACTTCTGAAATTCATTCCCTGCTGTGTGCAAAGGTTGTGTTAGGTTTCTGCATGTGGTTTCAGATTTATGGCTGCAGTGGTATTGCTAATCACAGGAGGCAAGTCTGAGATGGAAAAAGGAGTTAGGAATAGTTGGCAGTTTCCTGAGAAGCTATATTAAATGTTCAGGTATGAATCATTTCAATGAGAAGGAAGAATAGGAAGTGTTATAAGAAAAAGGTTAGCTAAAAGCAAATTCTAAGTCTAAAAAGAGCGGATGTGGAGATTTGGCCAAGTATACTAAGGATGAATTGTAAAGAATGAGATAGGAATGAGAAAAAAACAGAAAATACAAAGAAAAACCAAGACCTACGAAGATAAGCAAACCAAGAACATGCAGCGTAAAATGCATCATTATATAAGTACAACAGCAGGAAGAAAAACCTTCTGCTCAGTGAGGAGGGAAAGTTGTGGGCAAAAGAAACCTAAAATACAGACATAGTTAAAACTTTCTTAGCTTCGTTCCTCAGATTATCACTTGGCCAACTGCTATTTAGACTGTTAATAAGTGGACGAAAGCTCAGGTTAGACCAGAGGAACTACAGACGGGAGAACACTTAAAGCAGTTAAACAAACTATCATGACATCTGTGCCAGCATATTGGGAGAACTGGCTGAATCAATCATGAGTCATTATTAATCTTTGGGACTTTGTGGAGGGTAAGTGAAATTCTGAAGGAATGTAAACTTGGTACCTAGCTTTATCTTCTTAGGGAGAGAAGGTTTTTATTCTTTATTCTGAATAAGATAAAACCAATCATTCCAAATACTCATTTCTCTTCTCTTTGGATAGGACAAAAAGAAATGGACTATCAGTACAGCAAGGCAAGTCTGGATGAGACAGTAAAACATAAAAAAATCCCCTAAACCTTTCTAATGTTAAAGGGGTACTTATTCATGGAAACAGGTTTCTTAGAGAGGTTTTGAGAGCACTATCGTGGTGCATTGTTAAGATGAGGTTATACAGGCATCTGCTGGGAATAGTGTAGGTACGTTTGATCCTGCTTGACGGTAAGAAATGGATTATATTGTCTCTCTCAAGGACCCTTTCAGGTTAGGTGCCTGTTTTTTATTATATCAGTATTAAGAATCTATATTTTGAGTGTCCTTGTGTCTTCTGTTATTTAGAAATATATAGAAATTCTTGCAGCTGAACTCTGTTGTGTTTTCACATCTGATATTACCTGTTTGAAAACCAGACCTTCTTAAAATGACCACTTGTTGTTTCCCACCCTACACCCCCTTACTCCCCCACCCCCCGTCCTGAATAGTATGAAAATATACCAACACACTGTGGGAAAGTGTCCTCTGAATGACTAAAAATAAGCAGCATTAAAAAAAAAATCCATGAAGAACTACCCAAAACATACAGGAGAAAAAAAAAAACAACCCATAAAAATGTGTTACTAGGCAGAAGGGGGTTATAAAAGAGGTAGAAACAAGAACAATCAGTAGAGAAAGCAGGGCAACAACTAAGAGCATGTTTCCAATAAATATGTGGCCAGCACTTTTACCTATTCTAGTGTCTCTGCTTGAGTCTGTATAAGGAACTCGGGCAGTATGAATGCACAGTGTGCCAGGAGGGACGAGCCGGTAACACCCTGACCTGCTCTGCTCAACAACTTCCCACGGGCTGCATTTCTTAAAACAAGAGGAAGCCCGCCAAATATAACAGGTTGCACAGCCGTCTCTTCTCCTTCCCTTTCTTAAGCCCTTGATACATCCTTGGTGCTAGTCAAAACACCCGCTCTGCCAAGAAAACTATCTTCAGTGTATGTTCAGTTACACAAATTGTATAATGTCTCCAATTCTAGGTATGCAAAAAATTTTAAAAAATAGAGATTATGCAAATTGTGGAGACCTGAGGCAGAGTTCTTAATCCAAGCTGTATGCTGTCACCTGTGGGCCACACGTCTGCTACCTGCAGGGAGAAAATGGCAGCGGGCAGCATCCCGGCGGGAGGTGACTGGAGCTCACGGGCCATCCCCCACTCCTTGGCTTCCTAATGAGGCAGAGACATGCGCTCTCCAGAAATGCCCAGTCTCTCTCCTTTGCTGATTATTGCAAAATGATACAAGAGGGGTAGGTCTCATCTTTTTTCAATGTATTAATGCTTCAGTGCTTTCCGGGAGAGCTATGGCTTCCTGTGTAGTCTATTTATTAGTCTGTTTAGAACAGAATGCTGCTTTTAGTTACTTTTTGTGGACCTGGAAATATGAATTTCCTGGGAGTCTGTAGACCATAGGAGGAAAACCACTGCATTAAACGCGCAGTGTAAATGATGACTGCAGAGTGCTGTACAATTTCTGCGATTAATAACAGACCTTGTGTTGTGGGAGACCTGAAGCAGAAACCATTGTTCCATTCTGCTAACTACAAGATTACCAAATCTTCATGTAAAAGACAGCCTCTCTGCTGAAGGGTTTATAATCTCTGTTTTAAGCCAGTAGAAGGACTTGACAAGTAGGTGGCGAGCAGTGTAGCACAGATGATTTTGTGCAATTAACCTGACAGTGGTGGTCACAGATCATCTTCTGCCCTCTCAGCTTCTGCTTAACCTTGGGCTACGTCTGCTTTCAACAACGGGGCCCAGATTTTCTTATCCCTCAGGCCTTCCCGTTTCTTCAGAGGCATCTTCATAGTCTGTAATTTCCTTTCCAGACCTTTCCATTTCTTCCTAAATCCTCCCTGCAGCCTTTTTACTATTCAGATCCTTCTTAGTTTTGGTTTGCCAAAGTAAAATACCTTACAGTTCAAACAGCAGATATAGGATTAAAGGATTCATATTATGCAGTTCAGGCAATATATTTTGGCTAAATCGAAGGTGTACGTATGTGAAATAATAGGTGTATGAGGGCTTCTTTTTCTCGTTTGGTTTAACTTCTATCTCAGCAACACCTGACTAAAACCAACAATTAATGTCTTAGAAACATCCTTAGGCATCTGGAAACACTGCTTCAGTTGCACTGTTGTTGTCATCCAAAAGATCAAACGTTTCAGGACAGAAAAAGAATGAGTAAGGGCCTTTGTACAACTTTTGGTAGTGTCATTCTGTCCTCTGTTTAGAGGCTGGGTCGACCTTCATTCTTTTTCTTTTTATCTTTTTTTCTTTTTCTTTTTCTCCTTCTCTCTTTCTCTCTCTCTTTCTCTTTCTCTCCTTCACTCTTTCTTTCCTTCACTCTCTCTCTCCCCTTCTCGCTTTCTTTCTCTTTCTTTCTCCCTCCCTTTCTCCCTCCCTCTCTCCCTCCCTCTCTCCCTCCCTCTCT
>BOSO01012858.1:1918-26570 GCA_018403395.1 Gorsachius goisagi
TATTATTATTTTCTCTTATTAAACTGTCTTTATCTCAGCCCTCAGCTCTAACCTTTTATTTTCTTCCTGATTCTCTCCCCCATCCCACAGAGGGAGGGGGGGAGTGAGCGAGCGGCTGCGTGGTGCTTAGTTGCCAGCCGGGTTAAACCATGACACCAGGATATATTTTTCCACCACTGTCACAGACAGCAGAAGGACAAGAATCTCCATTTAAAACCAAAACTGTGCATCAGTGGATGCTACAGGAAAAAAAAAAAAACCTACACTGGCCCCAGTCTCCTTTCCTCTTCTCTCTCCCAAGGCTCGCTCCCCTACAAAGCCAAACACTCCTGCAGATTTCGTTGTATTCCAGTCCCAAAGCTCCCTCTGCTGCTCGTATTCCAATCCTGTTCCACCCATGACTAAGAGACACAACCTCTTCATCCCTACCTTCCAGGCACGTCTCTCTGCTAAAAAAAGCTCACAGGGTTTGGGAAAGCCAGAAGAGCACTTCACAAGGAACAGCCCCCAGCTGCTGATGCCTCTCCAGCTCCTTGTGGCAAGAAGGTGCCCATCAGCCTCTGTGTCCTCCTCTGCCGTCCCAAGGAACCCATTTATTTTGACTCGCAAGGTGGTCTTGGTTCACTATCAAGCCCTACATGGTCTGGTGATTCCCATCGGACCAAACCTGAATTGTACACGGGGCAGTGGACTGACGAGACATGAAACGGTATTGAGAACAACCAAGCTGTGCTTGGCACTAAGTGCAGGCTTTGCAAGTCAAATCGCACCCCGAGGAAAGCCACCGCTCCAGATTTTGGGCATGGAGTCAGCCACAGCATCACAGACCCAGACTTCAGGAGGTCTCCAGTCCAACCTCCTGATCAAAGCGAGGTCATCACTGAATTCAGGTGAGGTTGCTCACAGCTTTGTCCTGTGAGGTCTTGAAAATCTTCATGGGAGGAGACTGCACAACCCCTCCAGGCAGTGCCTGCTCCAGTGCCTGGCTGTCCTCACAGGGAATTTATTTTTTTTAAGTCACATTGAACTTTCAATTTATGACCCTTGCCTTTCATCCTCCTGCCAAGTGCATCAGCAAAGAGCCTGGCTCTGTCTCTCTATACTCTTCTTGCAGGAAGCGGAAGGTCTCTCTTCTTCCACCCCAAATCCCTCTCCAGGTCATTGCTAAATGTATTAACCAGGAGAAGTTCAAGGAGAAAGCCCTGAGGAACACCACCTGTAACGAGCCACCAAGGGGATTAGGAGGCAACCAGCACTGCACTTTGAAGCCCGCTGAGTTGTCAGCCCTAGAAGTCCACCCGCCCAGACCACAATGACTCACCTGGGATACACGCATGCTGTGGGATACCAGGCTAAAAGCCTTGCTAAATACAAAGGAAAAGACAGGCGCTGCTTGAACTATGGGATCATAGAAGGCAATCAGGTTAGTCAAGCACAATTCTATCCCTCAGTAAATCCCCACTGGCTATTTCCAACATCCTTCTCCTCCATGTGTCCAAAATCGGCTTCCAAGAGGAATCGCTCTCTGAATTTCCCAGAGACCACAGTGAAACTGACTGGCCTAAAGTGGCCAGGGTCATCCTTCCTTCCCTTTTTAAAGATGGAGGTAACAGTCACCTTTCTAGAGTCACCAGGGTCCTCTCCTGATCTCCATAACCTTTCCAAGGTAAGAGTGGCCTGACAAAGACATCTGCCAACACTCTCAGCATGTTTGGATGCACACCATCAGCACCCTTGGACTTGTGCAGGTGCAGATTTCTCAAAAAGCTCACAATTCAATCTCCCTTCACTACAGGTACTCCCTCTCCTCCTTGAACCTTGCCTCTCAGCTCCAGATCTCTGAGAGATCTTGTTGAGGAAGCCTGAGGTGAAGGCGGCCTTAGTACCTCAACCTCGTCTGTGTCCCTGGTCACACAATCACCTGCTTCATTCAGCAAAAGACCACTCAAACCTCCCTTGACTCCCTTGGGAGGCTTGACCCACTGTCATCTCCAGCTATTCCGCCATCCTTCTATCTAGGGGCTCTGGATGTCCTCTCAGCAGGGTCTGTGTGAAAACCCAGCAGCTCTGGACCCGCTCCCCTCCTCCCACAGCTCCTTCTCTGGGTGACTCAGAGCCCCAGGCAGAGCACAACTCTCACCAGCAAGGCCACTGTGACTTCTAGGAAGAAGCACCAGGCAGTCCCAGCAGCTATGGACCTAGATGGCTCTGCTTGGGGCAAGCTACCCTCTCTCATACAGAGCAGTTGATCCCACTGGTACCACAGGGCCAGGGAGAAGGTCCCACAGCACATCACCACTGCTGCAGAGTTTTCCACACCGGGCCCCTTCACATCCTCTGCCACACAAATCACTCCAATAATCATAGAATCGTAGAATCATAGAATTGTTCAGGTTGGAAAAGCCCTTTAAGATCATCAAGTCCAACCGTTCCCCTAACCTTGCCATCCCACCACTAAACCCTGGCCCTAAGCACCTCATCTGCCTGGCTTTTAAATACCCCCAGGGATGGGGACTCAACTCCTTCCCTGGGCAGCCCCTTCCAGTGCCTGACAACCCTCTCGGGGAAGAAATTTTTCCTAATGTCCAACCTAAACCTCCCCTGATGCAGCTTGAGGCTGTTTCCCCTTGTCCCATTGGCCATTACCTGGGAGAAGAGGCCAATTCCCATCTCACTACAACCCCCTGTCAGGCAGTTGTAGAGGGCAATACGGTCTCCCTTCAGCTTCCTTTTCTCCAGACTAAACAACCCCAGCTCCCTCAGCCACTCCTCATAAGACTTGTGCTCCAGACTCCTCACCAGCTTTGTTGCTCTCCTCTGGACATATTCCAGCAACGCAACGTCTTTCTTGTAGTGAGAGGCCCAAAAAATAACCGCAAAGTCTCTATTGGCTGTGCACAGGGAATTGTTTGCTGCACTCCTGATCCAGGGTCCTCTCTGAGATGGGGCAATCTGCATAGTTATACTCAGAGGCAGCAAAAAATTGCTGCCTGGCTGGCAAAACTCAGAGCAATTCTTTCTATTAGGACCCAATGAAGATTCAAGAGAAACAATTGGTGCTTTACAAGTCACATCAAAGTAAGGTGGAAGCTCCCAGGTCTGCCAAATGGGGATGAAAACCAGAAATACAACATTAATACACAGCAGGTTCCTGTCTTCCACAGTCCAGCACAGCCACAGCATCCGTGCAGCAAGGGAAACAATGCTGCCATGAGCCCATGCAGCGTGGTCTCTCAAGCTAGCATTGGTTTAATGAAACAAGCATGAGTCCTTATTTGAAAAGAGTTTCAGAGCATGTGAGAAACTAGTTTCAACTAAACTACCTCACTGCCACAGAGGCTGATGGTGGATTTAGGCTGTACTAGTCCACCTAGTTCCCTTCCACCATTGCTGAAATGCATTTTTGCAGGACATTCTCTTTCTGGCCATACGAGACTGTGCAGCAGTTGTGTCTTCTCTCAACACAGCCTAAGTTCTCCATTCAATGTCTTCTCTAGAGCATCTCATGGAGGCGAGATACACTACTTTAAAAGTTTGCTAGCTAGCGCAAGCTCAGAAAGGTTTATTTGCTGTACTCACCTGCTCATTAAACTGCTCTTGCGATAAACAGTTGGCCACATCCACACAGCCTAGGAGGCACCCTGAGGGATAATCGCTTGGGAATTCCACATCTGCACCAAAAGAAACATCTCTTAAGGAGGCTCACATCCCCACACACACAGCTGGGGTCTTCAAACCCCCAGGAGCTTCCCCCTCCCACCGTGTGCTTCTACTTTTTGAGGCACAAGAAAACCCACAGCAATTTTAACACCCCATCATTCTTTTTCCAGCTCGGGATCTTCGCCATGACAGGACTAAGGTTGGGAGATTTTATTATAGACACACCATTCCCTGCTTAGCCTCTGACAGAGGAACATACAGTGCAGGAAGAGCTCCTGGCTCTGACGAGGGAGCAGGCAATCCTGCTATATGACGTTTACGCTGGGTGACATGCAGAAACACCACACAAACAGGCGTGCAGTGCAGCCCCCAGTGTCCTCCCTACCCCCGTGAGAGAATAACATCTTCCTGAGAACCTGCAGCTTCTCAGTCCCGATATCCACAAAGTCAGAATACACGAAAAGCCTTTAACATCAGTGTGAACAGCCTGAAGCACGAGCTACTTCACACGCAGCCAAGCATGCACTCGGCAGCCTGTTGCTTGAGCCAAGAATAAAATTAAGTCCTTTGCTGTCAAAAGCTATCACAGAAGTCAGGTGCGATTCACCAGTGTTTGTGCTTGGAGTACGTGACCAGCTAAAGGACGGAGTTAGAAGTCTGCCACCATACCCATCCAGCTGACGAAACGCAGAGGATGAAGAGAATTTCAAGAACAGAAGGTTAAAAAGTGAAGCACTAATAACCGCTCAGCAGAGAGGGCTCTCTGACACTGCTCATTACATAGCTCAGTGTACCAAATAATACAAAGATCCAAGGAGAGAAGTTCACCTTTCCGGAGCAGCATTCTGTAGGTGGCCTCCACCTCAGAGATTTCCTGAGGGGAAGGTCTTTTAGCTGTAGCTACAATCCATAACCGCCCTCTATGACATGTGTACCAGGTCCTGCCCTCCACCCTACAGAACAAAGGAGAATTTAGGACTTAGATTTCAAGAGAAATCACCCACATGGACAGATTTTTCAACTGAATATTTCGCTATGCAATTCCTGCTGCTAAAGCCTTGCCCTGACTGTTTGAACTCAAGCAACGTGTCATCACTATGGAGGAAAGCTGAGATGGGTGAGAAATAATGCCACAAGTGGAGCATGCCCTCACAAAAAAGGACATCAATCCCCTGCAAATACAGCAGTACGTCGGACACATGTGTAGGACAATCTACTCGTACAATTCTCTTACAAGCTCAAAAAGTTACGCACAGTGAGCATGCAATCTTGGGAGTCATAAAGGACCGTATGAAGTGGTCATTGGCCGCAGCTCTCAGGGATCCCGGCATGGACAGGAGGCAGCAAATGCTGCAGCTGACAGCATCCCCAGACCGCCTAGTTGCAGAAGCTGGGCACATTAAGATTTACAGCATCTTGAGCTTGGGAAGTGAAAAAGCTTTGCTCTCTAAAATGAAAAATTCTGTGAAGGAAAGGGGAAGAAAAGGCTAAAGACGATTCTTTGTTCTACGTTAGGGGTAGGGAAGGTGAACTAACAGGGATGCTGCGATGAAGGAGCTTGTCTTTGTAACCCGATTCCTAGACCAGAGGGGGAAGGTGCCAAGGGGTGTGTGCCTGTGGTTGTTCTTTTTTAAACAAAGCCTGGTGCCACTGTTGGCTTCTTTATGATGGACAAAAAGACCAGAAGAACATATTTCACATTCTCAGCTTATTTACCTTTTAAATTCCAGAAGGGTACACCCCAACTATAGTGCAGAAATCTCAGCCTCTCTCTAAATGTACCCTCTGTGAAGAAACTTATACCTTGCAGGTTAGCTGCTCACATGAAAAACCAATTCATCGGGCTTCTCAAGCCACTGGTACCAGGGATTCCAAACCTAGAGCTATGAGCAGGTATCAGACATGGTACAAAGCGAGTCCACAGAGGTCCTCTGGGGAACACAACTTCCCTACTCACCTACAAAGCAAGAGCTGGTCAGGATACCGCACGGTTCAGGCCACCCCTTTACCTTTTGATTCCTCTAATGAGCAAGGAAGCCCAAGGCTGGTGCATGCTGAGGCACCAACCATCATCTGCGATCTCCTGCAACTCTCGATCCTGAATCCTCAACCTGTTCCGCTCTGAGCCAGCCTCATTTCCAGCATCCATGGAATGGATGGCTTTCCAGTGGGGGAGCAAGCCAGTTTGGTCCACCCACTTCAGCGTGGTCAAAAGAAACAAGGAAAAGGTTAGCTCCTCCCTAGGAAAAATGTATATCAAGTGCAAATCCTATCTGAAGTTTTCCTTCATTTAAGGACAGAGGTATTACTCTTATCGGGATCGCTCTTCCTTGCAAGCTCGCTACATGCGGTACTTTGGCAGCAGGAAAAGTAAGGTAATGCTCTGTTCTGTGCAGCTTTCCCTTTCCATGCATCACAGCTAAACTATGGATTTAACGAGTAAATCTACCTGCTAGTGTTTCAAAGCAGACACAGGAAGATACAATTTTCAAAGCATATTCACAGCCATCAACACTCAAAACTGGGCATGTTCCAACCTCCACACAACAAAGAACACCATGATTAAAGTGGAATTAGAGAGTGTAGAGATTATGCCCTCTGGAAACTGGAAATCTGGCAGAAAAGGCATCATAAATAGAGCTGAGAAAGTGACACAAACTTAGGCTGACTCTCAGAAATTCTTTCAAGCTCCTGAAGAGGAGGTAGGAGACTAAAACTCAGATAAAACAAACTTCCCCCAAGAGCAGGGACCAGAGCAGGGCATTGGCAAACCTCTTCTGTCCCCAACTCAGATGGCTAACGAGGACCTCCCAGGCACAGGGGAGGGAAGAGGTGCTACAAACACACTAGAATTCACAATGCTTAAGCTCAGCTCTCCCAGACTTAGTCAATACTCTGCTGTAAATCACTCAACCCATACTGACCAAAGGAGCAGGCTGAAGAAGATGGGGATTCACTAAAACACCAGAACTCAGAGTCGTCTTTGCTTCCAGGCCTCCAGCTGGCTCACTCAGCGTGCCATAATTAATGGCTTCGATGGTTTCATCCAGTCTGCAAGCACAAACAAGAGGCATGAAAATTCCCTGCTTCCCCCAGCAATGTCTCCCTTCTCCCCACACAAACATCTCCAACCCAAAGCATTTTTTTACCACCTCCCCTAGCAAAACCGATTTCCTTGTTAGGTCCGATCTCTGATTTGAACAGTCACTCTTTATCTACCACAGAAACTCAGCCTGGTTTGAACTGGAGATGGATTGGTTCTACCCAAATAGGCGTGCTGCAAGCCAGGAAGACCCTCAAGGAAGAAAAGAACACAAAACTGCATCCTAGCATGAGAAGTGCCCTTCAAGGGAATGGCTTGCTCAGTTTCCCTTATGCTTGCTCTTCTAGATTCAGCCAGACCACCGTCCGTAATGATTTTCACCTCCCTGCTCTTGGGCACACCTTCATGCTACCAGTTCTCACTCACTTGCTGTGGTATTCAGCCATACTGTTGTCTTCCTCCAGGATCTGCCTGCCAGCAAAGTCAATGGTGATTTTTTTGGCAAGCCGAGAGGCATGACGCAGCTCCCGCAGTTCCTGCTCTCTCTTCTGGAGGGCCTCCCTCTCCTGCTTGGAGAGCCACTGGTTGGAGTCCGTGGCAAAGTAATCCGATTCGTCATCAATTACCTGGGTTCGACGCACGCTGGTGAGAAACAACCATAACAGTAGAAGATGAGCACAGCAGGACAGTGACACCATGCTGCCTGCCCCAAACCTGCCTTCCTACTGGCTCCCTTCCGCTCTCTCTAGTGAGCTGGACCCTCAGGGGCACAAAGCAAGGACATCCAAACAGGATCCATTTGCAGGGTTCACTCTTGTTCCACCATTAAGGTGTCCGTAGCTACAGCCCAGGTTTTAGAAGGCTCTCTAACATTTTCGTTAAAGGTGGCTCAGCCTGCCAGATAATTTATGTTATTTCACAACAGCCTCATGGGCAGTATCTTACCTTGTCCTGTCAAATTCCAACAACTTGTCTTTGTGTTTCACAGCCATCTCCAGCCCTGCTTTGAGTCTAGCTTCTTGCCGAGGCAGTAAGTCTTTGCTTATGGCATCCAAATTCCCTGAACTTTCAGCACCTGAAACAGAAAATAAATCACAACTCAATAGTCAGGGCTGGGCCAGTTGTTTAAAGCCCAGTCTTGGTGGGGCTGGCTGCAGAAATGACCCCTAAAACAAATGCCATCCAAGAAGCTAAAAGAACCTTGCACTGAGATCAGCACCTTTCCAAACCAGGTTTGAGCCCCGATTTTCCCTCTAGCCCCTTTCACAGACTCCTTCCTCCAAACAGGAGGAAGCATTTAAATCCTACAGTGACAACATCTAGGTAGCATTCTTCTTCACCCTTCCCTAACCATTTGGGCAATCCAAATTCCACCCATCACCAGCCACATGCCTTGAGTCCCCTCCTAAAAGCCAAATTCTCTCCTAATTGTTTCTGCCTCCACAAAGAGACAGATCACTAACAACTGTCAGTTACCCACAGAGCAAGCCTTCCGCCTGCTGCTGTACAAGACACTCGCAAATGAAATCCTCGCCCAGCACACCTCAGCAGGTTTTTCAGACCAGTTATTGTTAGAAAAGGAGAAATCTATTCCCAGCAACGATCTCTTCTTTCTTACCGTTTCTGGCAAGGCACCAAACCCCAAACAAACAAAAGGCGGGGGGAGGTTTGCATCAGAGTCACGATGGAACAAGCAAACGTTTTTCACAGCAGACATCACACAGGCCAACACCTTTATTTCAGGGAAACAGAAAAGCCTCTATTTCCCTATGGTTGCTGATACACATTTTTTCACTCCCAAGACAAATAGCTATCCATGTTTCTGCTCTCACCTACGCATATAACACACATGGCAAGACCTGGCAGGGGCAGACGGGAAGACCAACAAAACGGGTAAGAAAAGGGGATCCCAAAGTACATCAGGAGCTCCAGGGGAAGATTATGAACAGACCAACTCTCTGATCAGCTCTTACTCTTGAGGACTTACAGGACCTCCTGCCACCTCAGCAGCTCTAAAGAGAAGTTTACACTGAGACCCAGAGTAAATATTTTCCCAGTTCTTCAGCAAAGTGTATTTTTCAACCAAGAACACTGTGACCTTGGCTATATTTCAGCTAAACTCAGACAAACATCCCCATAATGAACAGGTCTTCGCTGGGAGACTGGGTATTATTTCCTCTTGCTTTCCTTGGCTCTGCTCCTATTTTTAGCTCCCAAGATAAGTGTTAGACAAGAAGAGTCATTAGAAAATATTAACCACCACCTCTCTAGACCCTGTAAATCAGACAGTGGCACTTCATCTTCCACAGCACCACATTCCACATGAGACTTAATCCTAATTTTCAAGGACTGCTGCGATGATCTAGGAATGCCTAACGAGCAGCCTTGGGGCCTCTGGGTAAGGACCTTATATGCTGCCATTTGACACTCACAGTTATCACCTGTGTTGAAGCCCACAAACACTGCCGAGCACTTGCAGAGAGGACACAAGGAGCCGGCTTCCCAGCCATCCTTTTAATGCCCACCACGAACACTGTGCAGCAACGGGGGCGAGCAGCTCAGTGAAGTCTGAAGCAGAGCTCGCAAACCGTCCTGGCAATTTACATCCCAGAGAAACAGTCAAGTGCCAGCTCCCAGGAAAGAATTACCTTTAGACTTTGCCAGCAGTTCTTTATAATTCAGATGAATGGATCTAGACAATTTACACACCAGGACACAGACGCTCTCATTCCTACACCACATCAAGGCAACTGTAGCAGTGAGGCAGAGGAGGGCTCCTGCTGTTGCATAACTGATTGCATTCATTATATTACAAGTATGTAATCACTACTGACCCGCCATGAGCTTCTTCAGCAACTTCTGGCTCTTGTTTGAGTCCCGCTGAAGGATGTCCTGCTCTTCTTTAGTGCACACCTAAGGAAAAAACCAAAGACTTAGGAAGGACATCACATGCTTGACCAGCTTCAGAGCCTTGGACAACAGCTCAAGGCAAGCCATTTACAATGGCCAGGATAGTCCACACCTCCTTCCCTTCGGTGTTATTTACACAGGGAGAATCCTGAAAGCTCATTCTTTACTAAAAGCAACCCATGAGAAACGTACAGCTAGGTCTTTCTCAGTTCTGTGGGTGGGCACACTGCTAGGGGATCTCAAAGGATGAGAAACGCACTCAGAACCTCCCCGAGCAGATGAACACTGCTTAACACAGAGGTCATCTCTCTTGGTTGGCCAATTGGAGTTACACAGCTCCTTGAAAATAGCAACCAACCTGATTTAAAACATTTTCCCCATTGAACCAATATTTTCCTCTCTCCTGAAGTCTCCTTTAATGAATCTGCAGTCATTAACTCCCCCCCTTTCTCCAAAAGGTGCCCTTTCAGCCAAATACTGGGTGTAACAGGTATCTGAAATGATGCACACCGCACAAGCATTGAAGAAAAGGCAGCACACTGGCCCTGGCCATGTCTCCCGCCCCTTACAAGGCTACCAGGGCTGTGCCCAGGATGGGGCTGATGCCTTGCACACATTTTGGATGCCAGTGTGATGCACAGGACAGCCACAGGAGGCTGCCACAAATCAGGCAAGCTCCAAAGCGATGTAAATTATGAGGAAAACCTCTCCACACATCACAAAAGAAACACAAAGTGACTTAAAGCCACTGCAGTTCTCCTTCCCCTAGAAGGAGATAGCACAGGTTCTTTCCTGCCCAGCCTTAGAGCTTGGAGAACTCTGCTAGAGGAACTTTGATCTGAGAGGCTAATTCAGCCCCAGGCCACTTCAAAGCCCTCAGCAAACTACGCCACATTCAAGCACGGCAAATAAAAAACCACCTCATTACTAACCAGAGCACCACAGAACAAGCAGGGTCCAGAGCCCTCCTGCTCACAGACGATGCGCCCGCAAACCAAGCAGTTGTTGATGAGCTTGTGCTTCTGACCCAGGCACTCACAGGCGTGACGCCCGGGGATCAGGACGGCCAGCTTGTCTTGCCCCTCCTTGGTATACAGGCTGACATATTTGGGCTTCCTCTTAGAGGAATTGCTACTGCTGCCGACTCCGCTGCTGTTCTCCTGTGCCTGAGAAACAAAAAAAATTGAACAAACAAACTGTATTCACAGTGCAATACCGGCAGCAAAGAGAAAGCGCTGACCCTTGTACAGGCTGGGGAGACTCAGCCAAGTGTTATTCTGCCTAACCAGAACGAAACTTGGACCAGACCCCAGATTCACTGGAACGGCAAGCTTAGGACTGCCAGAAAAGGTCAAAGCCATCCAAACAAAGCAAGGACATAAGGATGTTGCTGATCCACTTGATGTCTGCTGCCTCTGAAAGCTGAAAGTGCTTGGGTCTAGATGGCAGGCATGCTGTCAGTCCTCTGGACCTGCAATATCAACTCATAGGAATTTAACAGCTTCAAACAGCAGCTCAGACTTATTTTCAAGGGCTATTTAGCCTATAGCAATGCCCCATTTGTGACTGTGAAGTCCTGCATGTGCCTACCCCCAGAAACAGAGCTGTTGGTGGGAGCAGGGCTTCTTGCTTCACAGTCAGTTCACCCCTCAGCGTTTTTTATGTTCTCCACCCGGCACAGCCACCTGAGCAGAGGTTTTCACACGCTGCATGTTCAAGTATTTAGTTTTAGTGTAAATTCTTCTCCTCACTTCATGACTTGGCACCAGGGATTCTGTGATTCACCTCTCTGAGTTTCAATCAGGGACTGCACTGGGTCAGGCTTTGGGTCAGGGACTAAGGTTTGAGCCAGGCCGAAGCAGAGAAACCCTGATCAGAAAAACAGCAAGGTGGTTCAGATGATGGCTGGAT
Source organism: Gorsachius goisagi (assembly GCA_018403395.1). NCBI lineage: Eukaryota > Metazoa > Chordata > Aves > Pelecaniformes > Ardeidae > Gorsachius > Gorsachius goisagi. Next base: position 13,443 of record BOSO01012858.1, read on the forward strand.
TAATAATCTAATGGTGGAATTCTCTGTTTTCTCCCTTAGACCTTACACCTTGATCAAAGAAACAAAGGGTTCTTCTTCCCACCTGACATCTCCAACAGGTACCAGCTGAGAAGGGAATTATTGATAAGTTAATTGCAGGAATTAATTACAGCACAGAAATCATTCCAGGGGAAGAGAACAAAGCCAACTGCTACCATTTCTCTGGCAATACTCAAGCCCAGATGCTTTGAAAAGCAAGCACAACACACTCCAGGCACAAACCTATCTCGTAGCGCTAGATGAGACTGGTTTCAGCCATGAATTGCATGCTAGCCATGACCCAGACTAGGGCTTATTACCCTTATCTATTTCAGGAAGTAGCACTCCAACATAAACGCACTCCCTGGCCTTTAGTTGTCATATCTGGGACACGCTTGAAAATACTCTCACAGCTCAAGTGCAGCTTTTCTTTGCCTCTCCTCTCCACGGTCCCTCTCGACAACAGCAGAGAGGATTTCTTATATACCCTTTCCCAGAAACCCTTGTTTTCATTCACCGCAGCTGGAGGATCACTCCCGCTCCCTAACCCACACCTCAGCAAGTGCTGCTTCTACCCCCCATGTCCACCCATACTGCTTTTCTCAGGGAGGGTGCTGGGCTGTGGCATTACGACACCTCCTGACTCTTTTCACCCACTCCCAACAGCAACAGGCTACTGGTTTAGTGATGAGCAGATGCAGTGTCTCCAGTCCCCCCAGTTCCACCCAACTGGCTTTACTGCCACTGCCAAATCCAAACACTACTGTCATGGAGAAAAAAAACCAAACAGATAAAGTGACTTTGGTTAGCAGACCTCAGCAGAGCTTTTTCAAGTTTATTTTTTTAATTAAGTTAGAAGGTAACTACAAGGAAATGGAACATTGCTGTCCATTTTTAACCCCTCCTGTTCAAAAGAATGTGGGTTTTTTAATCTTATGAACAAAGACTTTTACAAACACTTTAAGCATTTGCAGCCTCCCTGCTACAAACCCTTCAATTTAAAAATATAAATTTAGGTTCCACTATTTATTCAGGTGCAACCCTAACTCTCAGGATTTGGATGTCGCTAAGTCAGGCTTGCACCTGGATAAATCACGGAATTTATTTCGGGGAAGTGCAATGTGCTCAATCACGGAATTTAATTCAGGGAGGTGCAACGTGCTCGATCATGGAATTTAATTTGGGGAGGCGCAACGTGCTCGATCATGGAATTTAATTTGGGGAGGCGCAACGTGCTCGATCATGGAATTTAATTTGGGGAGGCGCAATGTGCTCGGTGTTTACAGCCTGAAGGACTCCACTGCAAGCCTGACAAAGCAGGTCAAGCGCACTGCAGGTCCACACACTCATTTCTGTGGAGCCCACTCCCATGCTCCGGCAGCAACAGAGCGCTCTGCTGTATTTGATGCAACCCGGGACCGCGCTTGTACAGCTGGATCCATACCTAAGAAAGGAGCTTGGGTTCCCACCACGCAGCTCTGAGTCAAAACCCACCACACGCGAAATAAAATCCAGAATTTAGGTAATTACAACGAGGTTTAAGAGCAAAGATCATCATATTTGATGCGCTGACTGAAGGAAATGGTTCTGCTGGATGGAAAGTGAGTCTGCCACAAAAAGTTAGTCAGCTGTCGATGAGAAAGGCAATGACTGCTTGCTGCATGTCCTTGTGCTGCTTGAAAATAGCAAGATTTCCTGGGTTTTAGCATTTCTACACTCTCATTTTGCAGTTTCTTTCACTGCAGCGTGGACTGTTTATGAATACTGCAAAAAAAGAAGTCTCCACAAAATTGAACAACGTCTCAACCTCAATGCTAAAGGTGCAGGAGTGGAGCTGAAGGGGAAACGGCCAAACCAGCACTGCTGCTCTGGGGAGAGGCACTCACTGCAGCTCCCAGGTGCCTCCCTCTGGTGTCCAAGGCTTCCTCTCTGAAGCAGCCTGAAATATTACAGCTGCCAATTAAAACTTTATTCAGTGTGACTGGGAGGTCTCAAATACAGCAAGAAGGAATCTTCTACCCACTGGGTGGCTCCCTTATTTCCTCAGCCTGCATGCCTCTGCTTTGAAGAAAGAGCTTTTATTACTAATTGCAACACCTACTTCCATCATCTGCTCCCTCATCCAGGCTTCTCTGGGGGGAGTAAATTCCATTTTGACACAGTCGCTACCTGGTGATTATTTTACTCTCCATTATAGACACAAACACACATGATCTTTCTCCCCATCCTCATCTTATTTGCCCCACGGTAGCGAGACTCCCGTACACCCACACAGGATACAAGGACGGCCTGTCCAAATCCGCGGGCAGCTCTGAACAGCCAGTGCACAGGAACAGCCGCCCCTCTTGTCACAACTGGGCGACCAGACAACTCGCTGAGGACGCGCCTGCAGCGGGGTACCCCTGCCAAAGTATTTGCTCAGGTTACAGCTTGCGGCTGCCACACTGCACACTATCTACGCACGGAACAACGGCACACAAACACATATCTCACGAAGCTGCGCTGTGTATAAGACGAGACAGGGTTTGCAGGGGGAGGCAAGCATTTACTTGACCCCGCGGTGTAGCTGGGACACACAAACATGCTTCCAGCTACACAATCCCCTTCATCGGGACTCCAATAACAAAGGATTCCTGCTTCTGAAAGCTCATTTCCTCTTTCCAGTCACATCTTTTGTCAGCATTTGATAGGAGCTTCCCCAGTTCAAAGTGTGCCCTCAGCCCACAGCAACACACAGTCAGGCAAAGCCTGCCCTCACGTTCCAAACACGCTCACCTTGGCCAGGTCGAGGGGGGTTTTTACTTCCTCTACGTGTGCGCTGGGCTCAGTGTACGCAGGCGTCTCCTGTTTGTTCCTTCCTTTGCGTTTCCCCTTTTTCACTTGGTCTCCAGCCTGAGGCACTTCTGAAGTCTCTGGAGGGGTGCGTAAGCACAAAAAAAAGGCTGGGTAACTACCGGCACGAGAAAGATGTCCCTGAACTCTTGGGGAATGAAAATAGGCTTTAGACCGTCAGAAATAGGGCCAGTCACGGGCATTCCGGGCAGGTAATTGTTTACACACAGAATAACTGAGACAAGCTTATTTGAGACTTTAATTCCTTCCTCCCCATACCACTCACCATCCTTTTTACGATACGCCGGCAAAGGCTCAGACAGCAGCTGGGAGGATTTCCGCCACCTCGCCAGCAGTTCCTCTACAAACTGACTCTTCTTCCCATCAGTCCCCTGAATGAGGTCAACAACATACTCCCGGATCTCATCCTCGTTTGTTATTGACAAGATGTACCTGCGAGAGGATGGGATGGAGAAAAACGGGTAAGGGGGCTTCTGTTCTGAGGAAACCAACTGTCTAAGAGCACACATATGCGATCTTCTCTTCAGATCAGGTTTCTGCAGAGACCACGGTAAGAAATGGGTTTAACGAGTCAAATTTTGAGGCAGGCACCTTAGGAAAGCCTTGTGAAATTTTGAGGCAGGTGCTTTGGGAAATCCCTTGGGGCTGTTTCACTGAAAAAAAAAAAAAGGTAAGGGAAATTATCTTTCTCTCCTGTTCCAGCCCCCCCCCCCCCCCCCGCCAAATTCTCAAAAATTCATCCCGAGGCTCTGGTTCCCACCAAGTCACATAAAAAAGTCGAACCATAAACCAACAGGCTCACCCACTCCAGTCCCCTCACGGGCATCCACCCGAGGGACAACCCAGGGCGCAGATCCCCGGGTCCCCCGCTCTGAAGGCTCCATTTTCCCCTCTGTGTGGGCCCTTGGGGTCGGAGCGGGAGGCGACGCAAGGGGCCACCGCGGCCGATCACAGCGGCGGGAGGGACCCGCCAGGCCCCGGCGGAGGGTACGGCCCCGGCCACGGCCCGCCCCGACGCCCCCGGCCCCGCTCACCTCACGACCTCCTCGCCCACGTCCAGCCCGAAGTCGCCCCGCAGGTGCTGGACACACCAGGCCAGGAGCGAGCTGGGCGCCGCCATCTTCCGCGCGGGGGAAAGGAAACGGCGCCGCACCGCCCCGCGCCGCCAGCCCACCCCGCCATCACTACCCCCCGGGAACGCGGCCGCGGCGCCACCGTTCCGGTCGCCGGCCCCGCTTCTCCCCGCATACGGCGGGGCACGGGGACGGGGGTGCCTCACCTCCGGGCGCTCTCCGAACTCCGCACAGCCGCCAGCTTGTCCGCGGAGTGTTCAGCAAGGAGTATTCTGTCACCGACAGCCCACACGCTTGTGCCGGGCGGGTGACAGACAGAGCTCCGCCGAAGGGACGCCCGGCCCCCGGTCGGGGAGCATCCTCGGAGCCGGTTCTCCTCTCGCTCGGAAAATTCCCCAGAAGTCAACAGGCAGGAGCGGTGCGAGTTTGTACGGGATGGAAACACGGCGGCAGCTCGCCGCTCCACCCAGGCCCGCGGGGAGAGCAGGGAATGCTCAGGCTCAGGCTGTCGCGGTCTGCTCGCTAAAAACCAAACAGAGCCAGCCACATCCCGAGCAGAGCAATAACGTGTTACTCTAAGCTCACATCTCACGTGCGGCAGCACCACAAAATCGAAGGGAATGGAGAGTTACGCCATCATGTAAAGAAAAAAATGAAAAAGAAAAAGCCGACGCTAAAAGCGCGGTTAAGCAAAGGTAACGAGCGGTCCCATCCCGCGCTGCCGCGGCCGGGCTCCATGCCTGCCCCCGCTGCCTCGGTCTCCCTGCAGACGGCGGGCAGCCAGCGCCCTGCTGCCGGGCAGGGGAGGTCCGGGACATCCGTGTGCCAACCTCCCTCCCGGGGGCAGCGCCTCGGCGACCTCTGCCTCCGGGAGAGGTGTCCCCTGCCCGGGGCGGAAGCCGCGGCTGCCGACGCTCGGTGGCGGCTGAGAGGAGCGGCGCTGAGAGGACTCCAGATGGGGGGTCGGGCTGCGGAGGGCGACCCAGAGGGAAGCCGCGCTGAGGGGAGCGGGCTGAGGGGACCGGTGTGAGGGGAGAGACCCCGAAGGGAACCGGGCTGAGGCGATCGGCCCGAAGGGAGCGGCGCAGAGGGGAATGAGTTGAGGGGAGCGACCCTGAAGGGAGCCGGGCTGAGGGGAGCGGCGCTGATGGAAACCGGTCCGCGGAGAGCGGGCTGAGGGGATCCACGCGCCGCACTTCACGGAGGGGAGCGGCCCCGCGCGACTCGGCGCGTTCCCATTGGCGGGCGCTGGCCAATAGCGCTTCCCCGCGGGCGGCTGCATCTCCCGCGCGGGCTGAGCGCGCGCGGGCGCGGGCAGGATGGTGCGGACGAAGGCGGGCGGCGGCGGGGCGGCCTGCCGGAAAGGTGCGGGGCGGGGGGGAGCGGGGCGGCCTGCCGGAAAGGAGCGGGACGGGAGGAGGGAGGGGGAACGCGGAGCCGCTGCTCACCGCACCGCTCTCCCCGCAGTGCTGGTCGCCCAGGCTCCCCGGAAGGTGCTGGGCTGCAGCAGACTCAACGCGGGACCGTCGCCGGCCGCCAAGAGAGGTGAGTGTGGGGCGCGACCGGGGATCCCCTTCCTTCCTCCCTCCCTCCCCGCTCGGCTTGCGGCGCGGCTGACGGCCCCTCTCCCCGCAGGAAAGGGCCGCCGTGGCGGGGGGAACCCGGTGTGCGTGAGGCCCATCCCCGCCTGGCAGAAGGGCATCGGCGAGTTCCTGCGGCCGCCGCAGGAGGAGAACCGGGAGCTCGGTGGAGAGGCGGCGGGGAGCAGCGGCCTGGGGCCGGCAGCCAAAAAGTAGGTGTCAGTCCTTGCGGGACCCGGGGTAGAGGCAGACCCCAACAGATCACGCCATGAACCTCTGGGGCTTTCCCAGGAGAGGGTTTAATCGCGGGTTTGCCTCTTGGCTTTGGAAGCCGAAGCACAAGTCCCTAGAAACGGAAATTGCAATGAGATGGGGCTGAAGGTGGTGCAGAAGCATTGTACCGGGGGGCTAGCAGGCAGGGAAGGGGCGCTCTGTGTGTCAGAGAGGTGAAATGCAATAATCAATAGGGGTTTTTGTACACTTGAGGAGTTTGGGTGGTTGGCTGTGGCCCAGCTCTCGGGACATACTGATTGAACTGCACATTCACTTCCTTTAAAAACAAATTTTTAAAAAGCCGTCTGAAGAGCAACAGAGCTAAAGCCACCCATAGAGCAGCAGCAGTGCGCGCGGCTGTCATCGCTGCGCCCGGTGCTCTGTGGCACCGCTTCAATGTGTGCACCCGATGTCATCAGAGTGTGGTTGCGGGGTGAAATTAAACAGCAAAATCCCTGGTGCTTTCAAACAGTAGCAAGATTGGTGCGCCTGGCTGCCTGCGCGGGGTGCATTGAGGGCTGTTAGTGCATCCTGGGATGAAAAAAAACGACTAGTTTTCCTCCACGACTGCTTTGAAACTACAGTTTGTTCTTGAAGAAACAAGTTGAAAAGAGCACTGGAAAGGTGACAGTACGTCTGTTGGCCTTCTGTCATGGTTTAACCCGGCAGGCAGCTGAACACCAACCACCCTGCCGCTCGCTCGCTCCCGCCCTCCCACAGCGAGATAAGGGAGAGAGTTGGGGTAAAAAGTGAAACCGGTAGATTGAGATAAAGATGGTTTAATAAACCATCAGAGGAAAAGAATAACAACAATAATAATAGAATATACAGAATATATAAAACAAGTGATGCACGATGCAGTTGTTTACCACGCGCTGACTCGCCCAGCCCATCCTGAGCAGCGATTGCTCTCCCCCTGGCCAACTCCCCCTGAGCCCTATGGTCTGGAATAGCCCTGGGGCCAGTTGGGTCAGCTATCCTGGCTGTGCCCCCTCCCAGCTCCTTGTGCCCCTGGCAGAGCAGGGGAAGCTGAAAAGTCCCTGCCTGGTGTAAGTCCTGCTCAGCACCATCTGAACCATCAGTTATCAACATTCTTCTCATGCTGAATCCAAACCACAGCTCTGTGCCCACCACTAGGAAGAAAATCAACTCGATCCCAGCTGAAACCAGGGCACCTTCATATCCTCACTGAAATCATCCTTCTCAGCAAAGTCTGATAAAACGCAGCATCCATGTCCGCTGACCTTGCAGTGGCTGTTTTGTATAAAAGGGCCCAGTAATTGTTAGTTGGGGAAATTCTCCATGCTCAGATGTGCTTCCTTTGCGTTACAGACGAGAGCGAGGTGACTCCCCATAGCCGTCGGCTCCGTTTCAGAAAAGCTTAGGAGGCCACCGTCAACTTCTGTACGTCAGAGATGGGATTACTCTGCCAAGCTGTCATCTCAAAGATTTAACTTTCAGGCTGCACTGCGGGCAGCAGTGTGAAACGTTGTCTTACAGATGCTCCATTCTCAATTGCCAAGTTGCTTTTGGTTTTGGGTTTTTTTTTCCACCAAATATAGATAATCCTAAACTGTCGGGGGGGGCCCATAAGAATGAGCCCTAAATTGTCCTGAAGGACAAGCAAAGACTTTTAAGCGCATCCAACCTCTTGGAGAAACAAAAGATGTGCGCCGTAGTGCTGCAAAGCTTCCCTCCACTTGGAATTTGTTTGGCTGAGTAGGGACCGGGTGGTGATAACGCACAGAGAATGCACAGCATCACTATCTAAAACAATTAAAAAAAAAAAAATTTAAAAAATGGGCTTTGTTTGCCTTTCAAACGACCTGAGTTCTGCTAACTCTTGAATTGGTAACACTTCTCACAGGGCTGGCCCCCTGCCACCAGGTCCCACGGAAGACAGTGAGTCCTCTGGAGAGGAGAGGTGACCTGAGGCTGACCAGAACGACAAACCACATCCCTTGCACTCGAGCTGGTTTTGGTATATTTCTATAATTTGGGGTTTTTTACAGTTTGATATGGCTTATGTTCAGCTGTTGTACAGAATTGAAAGGATGAGAGACTGCAGGAGCATTGTGGTAAAATTGTTGAAATAAATTAATATATACTTTTTGAAGCTTAGTCATTGGTGTAAGTCACTCTTTTCATTTTTATCTCGGTGACTCCCGCCTATCGTACAGCTTTCACCTTTCAATTGCCCAAGACTTGCATGGTCGTGCTCGTTCTGGTTTTAGAAAACAGATCCTTGGTTTGTTAACACACTGAAACATTCTGAGAACATGCTCCTGCCATGTCTTTATTGAATTAAAAACTGCTAATGACAACCTCTTTGTCCAAAGAGACAAAAAAGCTGGATTTAAAAAGACACCGGTGAGGCGGCGCTTGCTCCCATTCAGAGGTGAAGTTTAATTAAAACAAAGTGGTTTGTTCTAATAAATCAACCCCCTGAAAGCCTGGGGAGCAGTAAACTGCTAAAAAGAAATAGAACTTGTTACCTGAGGGGCCTGAGGCTGCTGCGCAATTTTGGGGGTGCTTTGTGTGAAAAAGCAGGTTGGGGTCTTGTGAAAAAGAATCATAGAATCACAGAATCATTGAGGTTGTAAAAGCCCTTTCAGATTACCAAGCCCAGCCATTACCCTAACACTCCCATCCCACCACTAAACCCTGGCCCTAAGCACCTCGTCTGCCCAGCTTTTAAATATCCCCAGGGGTGGGGACTCAACCCCTTCCCTGGGCAGCCCCTTCCAGTGCCTGACAGCCCTTGCGGGGAAGGAATTTTTCCTAATGTCCTGCTCACAGGGGTTCTGCTGCTGCTCCACCTTAGAAGCGTGACAGACGATGAGAGCCGAGTTGAGCTGACAGAAGAGCGAGTGTTGGCACGTGAGGAAAGTTCAGTGGCAGCTCTCGAAGGTCAGCCTGGTGCATTTGTCCTACAGGAATGCTGTTAACCCTCTCCAGAAGCCTCTCCCTAAAAAGTCTACAAAAAAAAAGGATTGGTCCAGAAAAGTTATTTGAGAAGTAGGAGTGAAGATTTCTCTTTAATAGAAATTTAAAAAAAAAAAAAGATGTAAATTAAGGGCAATAAGCTTGTGATAAGGCGCCTTAAAATCTACAGACTTCTGTGCCCTTAGGTGGCACAAAATAACAAGGTGACTTGCTTCTCTCATGACTTTTTTGTGAACTGAGGTGCAGTGCCAGCAAGATAATGGCCTGAGCGGGCTGGTCTGTCAGCAGCTGCGTAAGGTCTTGCCTGTGCTCCCCGCTCCAAACAGAGGGGAAACGGGGTCTGCTGGCCCCCTGGTAGCAGGTATTTGGGTTTTTTTTTCTTGATGCGGAGAGGCTGGGAAGATCATCACAACCTTAGTAATTTGTTAGCGATCTCAGCTTTTCTGGCAAAGGACAAATTCCCAGCGTGCAGAAGTACACCCCCCCCCATGCCCCTTTGTTAGCCTGAGCGCACACGCCTGGTGCAGCTAAGGACTCATTTACACGAGGAAATAGGCTGCTGCGGTTCACATGCTCAAGCTTAATCCCAAACAGGGAATGGCTGCCACGGCCGAGCGGTGCCCGTGTTGTTCCAGGACCCCATGGTTACCGAGCCTGCCATCAGACATGCCAAACTTAGCTGTAGCCCTCAGTCAGGGCTGCTCCTCCAAAGCTGCCTGGGATCCAACAAAAAAATGGCTTGGGCTCTTCTCGGCTCTCCATCACCGGTGTCGGCTCCTGTGCTAATTGTGTTTCGCAGCTGCAAGCTGGGGAGGGGAGAAGGTCTAAGAGCTACTCTTGACAAAATTAAATCAAGGCCACTCTCCCCAGAACAGCCGTAACAAACAGGCTCTGGATCGCTCCAGCATACAAGTCACTAAAAAAGTTAAAATCAGACGGAGCAGGAACACAAGAGGCTGCTGGAGGACGCAACGTGCACAGAAGGAGCTTAAGATCAAAGCATTGCCTACCTGGTACGCAGCAACCCTGCTGCGACATCTCGTGAAAGAGCAAAACTTGGTATTAAGGAGCAGCTAAACCCGCTTTTGCTTCTCACAAACACGCTCGCTCCACAGAGGGAAAAGAAACCCCGACGTTTACATCATGAACCGCGATCTTAAAGATAAAGCCCCCGTTTTAGGGTTGGGCTTTTTCATGGAACAGCAGTTTCTGGGCAAAATGCAGGACAAGGTGTTTGTTTGGGCACATCCTGGTGGGAATATGGGAGAGCAACCCTTGGCATAGCTCCAAGCCATGCCCCCGCTGGTAACCTTTGAGCTTGGCTTTGTAGGGGGCAGGGGGATGGCGCCCAGCTCTTCTGAAAATGAGGGGGAAAAGAAAAGAAATAAATCTATGGGGGATTTTGCTAAAGCAAAATTGCTCCAGACAACTGGAACTAAAATTTATAGGTAAGACCCCAAAGACTCGTAGAAGGTTTCCACATCCAAACTGTTGCCTGTTTGGTTTTCTTCCCCCCACCCCACCCCCTACCCCAGCTATTGTTGCTCTGATAAAAAAAATTCTCCCTAAAGAAGCACTGCGTTTTGCAGGCTTGGAGGTGTTCGATCACCCGGGGCACTACCCCCGCGCTGCACCCCCCAAATATATCACTCCACGATTTATCACTACAAATGCTTTAATCCAGCAATAGAATTAATTGCAAGGCAGTAATGTGGTAAAGCAGGCTCACGTACGGTGTCAAAAACAAATTCAAGCTGAGGTGAATTTAATGAAGGTTAAATTTAAGCTAAATTTAATGGAGGTTTTCCTCTCACGACAGGATTTCTGGAGTCAGGGCGATGGGCCTAAGGAGAACAAGTGGCTGGAAATCCAGTTGGTTGTTGCTACTACAAAGTAGTTTTCACTTCTGAGCTCATTTCTTGTAACTTTAAGGGGGTTTTAAGTGTATTTAAAGTCTATTGTTTTGGTTAAATCCATCTGAACACCACAGCTCCCTGATTTTTTTTAAAAAGCAGGGAGTGCGAAACCAGCTAAAGCCTGGTGCTCATGAATGCCCTCTTTAATTAGGATTTATAGTAAATATACTTATATAATATATAATGTTTATATTATATATATTATATATTATTTATAATATATTATATATTATATATTTTATAATATACATTATACATTCAATTATATTCAATTTAATTTATAGAGTAAGCTGAGACCTGCCAGGAAAAGCGAGACCCACTGCTGTGACCCTGCCCTGACCCATTTATTAATCTCACCTTATTAACACGCTTATAGTCATGCACTTAAAAAAACCCCACAGATACCCAGAGCTGACAATAGATGTCAGCAGCACCTCCAGCTCCTGGACACCGGACAATGCCAGTGACCCGGGCACCACTCATTTTGCCTCCTTCCGATGGATTTATTTAGGTGACGTGCAGGGAATATGTAAGGATATGGATGAGAGACTGAAATTGCTCTCTTTCCCGAGGGCCAGTGTCATCTCACTAAGCAATGGGTCTTCCCAGAAAAATGGCATTGGCAAAATCACCCGCTGTTTCACTAATGACATCCCCGAAGCATCCAGCTGGCGCTGGAGGGGCTGGACCAGGCAGCGAGGGAACACCTACTCCCCCCAATAGAGGGGTTGGGGTTTTTCGCCCCATCTCCAACATGGAGAGTTTTCTGCCAATAGTCCAAATTGTTTTTCTGATCGCAGACCTAGAGAATGTGGCAGCTCTGAGAGCACTAACGAGCATTAAACTGCCCAGAATGGCCTCAGCTGGGACCCCCACCCATACCTCAAGGTCTGTGAGCAGCTTTTGACACAGGCTGGAGGCACCAGACCATTCCTGGGGAAGGTCGGATGGACCAGTTCACGGCTGGTCCCAGCTCCTTGATGGCTCTTGGTCTGTCAAGCCGTCTGCCAAACAAGCGCAGCCTGGATGTTCAGAGAGGAGAAGGTAGTGTTTAGAAGATAAGGAATCCCCAGGGTCTCTAGTATGTTGAATTTTAAAACTTAGGGGGGCAAAATTACCTTTGTCGAGGCAAGAGAGAGTGGCGGGATGGGCCCCATCCTTTTCCATCCCTGTGGCCTAAGGCTTTTTTCCCCTCTTCAAGTAACTCGGGATAATCGCGACGTCCTCTTGCTCCAGAGTATTTTCAAATTTTTTTCCCAGCAGATTCCTGTCCAGACCAGGCCAGACGATTGTTTTGGTTGGATCTAGCTCAGCTGGGCAGGAGGGATCTCCTCCAGCTCTCCCGTAGCCGGAGGCAAGCAGGGAAAGGGCTCAGCTGCCGGGCTGCTGTGTTGTCACCCCACCGTGGGAGATCCAACCCTCAGGAACCTCACTCCCCAGATGAGGGGGGGGTCATCTCTTTTATTCTGACTAGCAAGGCTTTTCCTAAAAAAAGAAAAGAAAAAGCTGTTCCCAGACTATCTCACACTATGCAACGTCCACTTAATACCGCTGGCTTTTGTTTTTTACGTCCCGCCCCTTGAAATGAAGCCTCCCTGCTGCAGATGCCATGGCTGCAAGTTCGGACACTGTTGGTTCCTACCCAGGCGATCACACGGGATGCCCTCTCACGTGGGAGCACCGTTAATTTCCATAAACGCCAAGCCTGTGCGCGTATATTCCTGCTCTGGATCGAATGATTTGCAGGGGCTGTTTCCAGCGGGAGAGGGAAGGACGAGACCCTGGTACCTCCTTGCTCTCGCACTCCTGCCAAAAATTCTCTTGTAGTCTTTGGTTTTCCTTTGACTTTGGGTTTGTTTGTTTGGTTTTTTGTCTTTGTGTGCTCCCAGCCAGCATTACCCAAAGGGATATGAGGCCTTGTTGCATTTGCGTCCTGGCCAGGATAAACTCCCAGGTGATCGTCACAGCGTGAAGGACAATCCGCCTCTTTTAACATAACTTACAAAAGAATTACTCGGATGAAAATTATTTGATGATAAACCTGGGGCGCTCCTGGATGGTTCCAAGCAGAAATGGGGAAAATTCAGAGGTTGGCAAAATTTCTCTCTGAACAACGAAGCGTATTTAAAAACGCAAGCAGGGATGGGGCTGCCCCTGCACCCTTCGGGGACACGCGTCCCGCTCCAGAAGAACAGGAGCTGCTTGGGTGAATTTGTACCTGTTGTTTTTTTTTTCTCTTTACAGCCCCCAAAAACCAGGTGCGCTGAACCTTAACATTTCAGAAGCACTTTGTTCCCAGCGCCTCTTTCTTTTGCCGGAGACAGGGCAGTGCTAATTTTCCTGAGTTTTATCTTAGTAATATCCCGGAGAGGCAAAAGGACCTCAGCCCAGAGCAGAGGCGGGGGTAGCGTTAGGCGAGACAATGCCAAGAGACACAATCATAGAATCATAGAATCATAGAAGGTTTCA
>BOSO01012859.1:9772-29782 GCA_018403395.1 Gorsachius goisagi
GAGAGGAGAGGAGAGGAGAGGAGAGGAGAGGAGAGGTGAAGGAAAATAAAACACACATAAAAAGAAACAAAGAGGAATTTTACACTTTTTTGGTGAAGTCACACTTACTTACATCAGTTGGGAATCTTGTCCCATAAACTAGTAAAGCAAAAGAAGAAAGAAAGAACAAGGAGGGCACTTTGAGATATGGAGATTACCGCAGGACAAAGTTTTGACTCAGGTGGTGTTGGTAGGGACAGCAGTGTCAGTCTGCAGCAACTCTATCGCCTTCCACCAGGAGTTTCAGCAACCCCAAGAGATGATCTTAGTCTGGGAACTCAGTAGGGTATGGGCACAAACACTGTTGTAAGGAAAGAAAAGCCCTGCAAACAGAAGGGAAATGGCTATAGCAAACAGAAAGTAAAAGAATATCAAATATCAGAGCACCCACATGCCTTTCGCAGGCTGCCAGAGTGTAATTCCCTCTAACGATCGCACGGAAGATACCCTGTCACTTTGTAATGATTGCAAGATGTACACTGAGCTGGAAGGAGAAAACGGAGGGTCCTCCTGTAGGGTGGGTGTGATGCCTGCAGTCATGCTTCACCTTTCAAGCTTCTTTTCACAGAAAGAAGAAAAGAAAAAGAAAAGTCTGGATAACCTTTGTGACAGTCCTGAGCCACGAAATGATGATGATGATGATTGACTCAAAGATAGGTTTTTTGGTAAAGTAAGCTCAATGAAACAGGGTGATGACTTTATGGTTACAGGACAACTCAGGAGACAGTGAGCCAACACTTGCTCCTTCCACAGAAATAGAAACAGGAATAATGCGTTTCTCTTTGTTGATCTGTAATGTAACAGGAGTCGAGATGGTCTCTCGTTACACTTTTGGACAGCGTCTGGGAGAGTGAAACCTCAGTCATGGCAAAGCACTTCTGGAATCCAAGTGAAGATGAAGATGTCATGGAAACTTGGATCCGGACAACCCAAAACATTCCTCCAGCCTTGCAGTGGAAGGCCGTGGAGATACTGCATGACAGTAAGTGGCAGTATTTGCAAAACAGAAGGGGATGCAAGCAAGCTTGCTCCTTTCTAATTATGGAGGAGAGCATAGTTGATTCAGCCTTAAATGGCCCCTGGAACAGGAACATGCAAAGAGAAAATTTCCACTTGGACTGAAATATTGACTCAGTCGGTGGAAGCCAAATTCTTCAGCAGATTAGATGGACTGATAAGGTTTTTCAGATCTCCTTTGGAATGGAAAGCCCAGGGTTGAACACCTTCAATATATTTATTGGGCAGGTTCCAAAACATTTCACTGCACAGATGCTACAAACCCTGTGAAAATTGAAGTGTCTACTGATGATAAAATTGTTTGGGACAGAGCTGTCACTGAGTGTCACGAACTATTTCAGCATAGGCTTACTGAAGTTGCAAGTGGGGAAAGGTCTCAATTAAACAAAATTAAGTTTCAGTTGAAAAAAAAAAAAGAAAGAAGAAAGAGAAAGAAAGAAATATCCCAATTATTACAGATGCTGACCTTAAAATGATAAATTTAAACTTCTGGCTCTCATACATGCTGTGTCTGTAAGTTCATGACAAGATTTTCACAACCTGTGTGAAATGACTTCCCAAACACTGCCAAGGCAGAGTGACAACACAGAAAGTTTAACCATTTGTAGTATGTGCTGATACTAATCTAGGTTGCATTTGGGGGGAGGGGGCTATTAAAAGCAATCAAGTTCTACACGGACGCTTCAATTGGTGGCTCAAGAGCTCTACTTCACCCAACATCTTGCACGACCGAATAGATGCCTGTAGTGTGTGCAGAGAGCAATGGAGGTAAGAAAGCAAATTCTTGCACAGCTTAAGAAAACAGTGCTAGGTCTTGCACATGGTTGTCCTGATTTGCCCAAGTCTCCCAAGGGTTATAAAGAACACAAGCAGACAGCAGTTCCCTCTGGAACTGGAAGAGCACACTGTGAGCCTTGACTCGATGACCTAGGATATGATTCAGTGACAGCAGACATGCTGTTGAGAGCATATGCTCCACTTGTCAGCACATAACCTGATGATGTGGAACAAGCAGGAACAGCTCATGCAAATACAGTAAAAGCATCGTGTGCTGCACCTCATGAGACAGGGGAGTCTTCCAAGAATGAAATAGGGCAAACATCAGTGCACGCAGCAACTGAACCCTCATGGACACTCTTGCTCCCTGTATGTGCACGTGCTTCTGGGATGAAAGAAGCAGAAAGCAGGTGAAGCAGACAAGGAGGACATACATAGCTGTGTCTAGCTATTTCTGCATTCATTTGGAGTCAGGGGTCGGCTCACCCTCCGACACCGATCAGCCCAGCCACACTGAAACCTAAGCCAACATGACAGAGTTTCTGCTGGTGCAAGTTGGCATCGGTCCACTGACAAAAGCAGGTCTCATTCTTGGGTGATATGAAGCAGTGCCATCCCATTAAAGCCAGTAGACCGATAACCCAGCCTTGGCTCTGGAGAAAAGTCAACAGGGCAGCAGCAATCACCTGGAGCTGAGATATTTTTTTTTCCCCCCCTCCCTTTTGTTTTACAGTAGATTAGGAAGGCAGAGATTTTCTCCAAAAGATCAGTGAGGTGCACTGACAGCAGAGGGGAGGGGAAGGGGAGGCAGGGAGCCAAGGTAAGGAGCTTTGCCGGGCTTATTAGTGTGGGCTCCAGGCTGATGCTGCCAGAGCCAGCAGTGGGACAGGCAAGAAGGAGGTGGCTTGAGAAGCTGAGCGGGCAGCTGCCGCAAGGGGGAAGAGACAGGCACCGAGGGACCGGCCGTGGGCTGGGGGAGAAGGCAGCAGGCCCAGGGGATGGGGCCAAAAGGAGGAGAAGGGAGCAGGACCCGGCAGCGGGATGAGTGGTGGAAAAGCATCTGCTGTCCTCTGACACATTCGTGATGCAACGGCAACAGCCACACCACGGAGCTTTTCTCGCACCGTCACTGTGCTTCTTCAGCAAATTTGTTGGGGTGCTGAATTTAGATAAGTCATCTTTAAAAGGAGAATAAAGGAGACTGGGTTTCAGCAGAGGTGGTACCACCTAATGCTGCAGTTGCCTAATAGTTCTTATTAAAAGACTGTTTTCGGTGACTTATAACTTTGTCACACTAAGCATCTGGCCTGCAATTCCCCGTGCTGGGTGTCTGCCTCAAGCTGAATTTGTTTTGTTCATTTGTTTTTGCATTGCTGCTTAAGTGGTGCGGCTGTTTCTGAGAACAAGGAGAAGAAAAATGCATTGTTCCCCTCATGGTGAAACATTCTTACTGGTTTGTGACTCCCATGCCTCAGAGCAGGCACCCAAGACCAGGGCTGCCCTTGTATCATGGATGTGCTCTTGGCAGCCTTGTTAAAATCTACCCCTGTTTGACCACCTTGCAAGCCTCGGAGAAGCCAACACTTGCATTTTGTCTGCAGAAAAGGCAAGCGAAGCGCTTGTTTTCCCTGAAGGTTTCCTGGATGTCTCTCCTGGGTTCATGCCCCTTCTCTTCCAGCTCCTCCGTGCCACCAAGCAGGAGATGTAGGTGCACACGCGTGTTCCTGTATGGGAACATGAGGATGGAGCAGGATTGCCTCTGCCACCGCTCCTGCTGAGAGCACTGTACCCACTCTGCCTCTGAAGGCAAAGGTAAGTGGAGACACAAATTGGAAGGAATTGGGGGGTAGGAATGAAAAAAAACGTGAGGCACCAACCAGAGCTGAGAGGAAATGGGGTATGAGTGAGAGAAGGAGCAAGATGGAGGCAGGGGGTACCATGGGGGTGCATCGCTCAGGATCTAAGTGATCTAAGCAGGAGCATTAAAGCCCTAGAAAGTTCTCTTTTGGAGAATCTGTGCCTGTACACCTCAATGTCCAACACCAAGCGCAGTGTGCTCCTGTCCCTGCCGTCTGTGGGGCCGACGAGATGCTACCCTCCCATCACCTCAGGTGGCAGAGGGCTGCAGATCTCCATCTCCCTATCCCCTGGGGACCTGTGCCAGGGCCATCCCATCTCCACACTGCACACTCTCTAAGGAGTAAGAGAGAAAGCTCTGACACTTTGTTGTGGTCGTGTGTCCCCCCCCCTCCACCCCCACCCCCCCATAAGCCTCTGCGATAGCACATGGAGAGCTGTGTTATAAAGGAGCATTATGACTGCACAGCAGAGCGAGGACATGCCGGTCCGGAGGCTTTCCGTACAGCATTAATTCATCTCCTTTGTGCTTCTGTGTTATAGTACAGCCTTTAATTACGTGATCACGTAGCATTTTGTTGGGGTTTTTCCCACAGGACCCCTGCATCCTTTACTGCCAAGCAGGCGGGGTGTGTAGGAAATGAGGAAGGGGATTGGAGGTGGAGATGATCTGGTCATTAACGCTGCCGAGCCCCACTCCTACCACCGAGTCCTTGTGTGCTACTGGCAAGTCACTTAAATAAGCATTTTCTAAGTTGGCCACTACCTCCCATTCTGTTTGCCAAACGACGGACACCTGGGGCCAGGCTGGCAAAAGTGCTGAGCGTTCTGCATTGCAAGCAAAGTTGCTGGGAGCTGTGCCTTCAACATGAAATTATGGGAGTCCCTGGCGCTAAAGGTTCAAGAAATCCTGGCCGCTCTTAGAAATTCCCTGCCCCACACTCCCACTCTTCAGCCGAGGATGTGTTTTGCCCCTAGAGGAAGTTCATAGCAGGCCATCGTAGGATTGCCAGCGATTCCCTTTGGGGGGCTTCAATATCAAAACCTGCTAACAAGGACATTTTAGGGGCTGCTTAGCTCACCTTTCTTCTGTCGGTTCGGCTCCATGTCCTGCCCAAAGAGGTCTTCAAGTGCTCATTCAATTTATTCACGAACCTTTCACAATATTAGACCTTCTTGTCCACGCACCATTTTCCCTCCCTGCTCTCCTCCCTGGTCCTCTCAACACTTTTTATTTTTCTTTTTCTTGTTCTTTTCTCTCAGTAAGTGCCCAGCTCCCACATTCACAGAAAACAATTGGTTTTGTTCTGTATCTGCAACTTTGTCTTTCACAATAGTCACTTGGAGGGTAAATTCTCTGCAGATTTAAGTAACATGCCAACGTCTAAACATATGCAGCACACAGACACAAAAAAAAATCCCCCCAAAAGCAAACTTGTGTAGCTGTAAAGTGACGCGCCAGAGTTAGTGGTCCCAACTCTCAAGTCTTTATCCTCATTCCACTTCGGTAAAATGGAAGCGGTACCAGCTCCTTCCTCTTTTCAGAAGGGCTGTGGTAAGGGGAAATCTGTTCATGGTTGTGAGCTGCTCAGCTTTAGAGTGAAAGTGTCACAGGAAAGCCCAGGAGGAAACGTAATCAGTTTGTGTTCTAGGCAGAGCTTAAGTGGTGTTTAGTAAATAAGGTCTGAGGTCAAGCGATGGGGAGGGTAAGGAGAAATTCTGAGCAGCTACCCCGTGAGCCCGGTGACAATCTGTCCCCTACAGTGACAATCTTCTGACTGCGATACAATGCAGATCCATACAGAAGTTTGAATTAAGGCATGAAAAGCAATCCTACCTTCAGCATTTCTTATTTCTGAGCATGTCATGTTTCCAACCTCAGCGGGTTTTTAATAAGTAATACCTTATTAAGAGGTAATAAGGACACTGATAATATAAAAGTAAGTGCCCATCTAGCTGAAATACTATGCAGTTAACACATTTAGAAAAGAATTACTTGGTGATCTATTTGTTCTCTGAGACAGTATGGAACTGGACTTCACAGGATATGTGCCACTGCCTACTTTTGAAAGCCCCAGGCAGGGAGCCTGGGGAGATATTCATGTTCTGGTGCATTTCACTGTTTATTTTTTCCCCCCAATACGAGGGTGACATTTTCCCTTAACCTAATTCCCTCCCCTTTATACCCTTACGTACAAGCAAGCACCATGTTAAGGGCTCATTGTCCTGACTGCTCAGGAACCACTAAGTGTGAACAGGTATTAACGTGCCCGTGCAAACACAGCCAGCCAAGACATAGCCAAACCCAGCAGGTTAGGGTCATTGTCCCATTTGCAAAAACCCAAAGAGAAGCCTTGGATGATTTCTCCCTCAGTCCCTGCTATTGTTTTGCTTCGAAGGCCGTCCAGGTTATCACCATCTCCCTTGTTTTGTAGACCACCAGTGTCAGAGCGAGATCATAATTTCCTCGTCCTGTTTTGCTCTTCGTGCCACCAAGACCAAACTCCACCGACCATCCTTGTGGCCACACTGCATGCCAAGACCTTATCGAATCTGTTCCATGTATTGGCCTACCTATCACCTTCCATTTGTTGAGCCCCACATCTGGCTTTAACCAACACACTCGCAAGTCCTTTCAATATCACATCTGCCAAGGTTTCTCCTCCCTTCTCAGAGGCTGTATATTTTGCGTTGATTAATAGGTGTTTGTTTTGTGAGGGTTTTTTTTTCAAGATGAAATGGGGGGTTTTTTTGGCTGTCTTTCTGCTCCTCCAAAGTCACATTGTATTTGTTCGCTGCCTAAACTTGCATTTGCAATTCAGCCCAGTTAAATAGCATTTGTTAATGCTATTAATGGGCTTTTAACTCCCCGCAACCCGATTAATAGCGGAGATATTAAGTACACCCAGAAGTAATGTTTACAAAAGCATCCACGTGATTTAGAAGCATGAGTCCTGTCAAATGTCTCCGCGTCAGCTTTGCCTTTGAAAGTGAACTTCACAGTCTGGCACGGACCCAGAGAGCTGGGAGCATGCTCCATTTTTTTTAGGGGGGGGGAGGGTTGCAAGCTTATCCCTCTGTAGCAGGACATTGGGGTGAGCATCAAATCAAAGTTGATTTGCATACGTTGACTTTCTCCTTCCCTCCCTGACTGCTAGCAGTTTTTACTAAATCTTGTTTTCTGCCTTACATCCTGTTCAGCCACACTTTTTGTTTTGTCCTTGTGTTTTTAAGGAAGTAATGGGGACTCTCCGTCACTTCAGGCTCCATCTCCTTTATGCATGGATAAGCTCTCCAGTACTACTTGTTTTCACAACCTCTCTTTCTAAAATCCTTTCATCTTTCCTTGGCAGCAAGAACTCCCTTCAAATTCCTCTTGCGTGTACCCTTTCCCTGCAGAAGGTAATGACTGAGCATTCAGATTTGGTTGCTTTCCCTACAGCAATGGATGTTAAGATATCTAAATAAATACACTTATTTATGCAGGAGCCAGACAGGGATCCAAAATAGACAGTGCTCACTGTGCCCCTCTAATAGTTGCCTTTTGTGAATAAGCCTCACAAGTGCCTTATCTCAGTTGAGCCACCCTCAGTTTGCTTTTAGATCCCTGTATGGGCCAGTCCTAATTCTGAGGGAAGAACAAGACTAGACACCTAGCTTCTTTCCTCCTTCGGGAAGTGATGGTTTACACCTCAGTACATCTGAATGATTTCCCAGAATGGCAGCGAGGTACCTGGCACTAATTCATCGCCGCAGAAGCGGCACAGCTCCATCTCACTCATTGCACAAAAGCACTGAAGCTCCAAGGTCCCACATCCTGCTCCAGCTGTGAGTTCTCCCCAAACATTCATGAAAGGAGGAGGGCCAACCTTTCCAGCCAGCGTCCACAGAATTAAATTGCTGCAAAGCTCCCCGCTGGCATTCCCCAACCTTGGGTCAGTGCTGACCACCCTAAAGAACAAATACGACTTTTGCATCCATCCCCTTGTTGATGCCCTGCAGAACCTTGCTCTATTGCATTGCAATCACCATTTGAATTAGATGTATGGAGCTAGTGGGCCATCCGCTGTGCTGACATACAGAGATGGTTCCCATACTAGCTCTGAAGAGCCAATTTGTCTTGCTCCAGACACCGTATTAAGTCTGTATTACATTCATCAATGATTCAGCAGAGACTTGATGGCTTTTGGCTCCTGCTTTCTTGTTGTTTGCATGGCAAAAGAATGCCATCTATCATCGTTCAGGGACCTTGCCCATGCTGGCTTGCTCTGAAGCCTGCTGTTTGAGAAAAACTGAATTTTCAAGGGATGATCATGCTAGATGAGCACATGCTTTTGGCCCTTCGTGTAGCAGGAGGGGAGTGGTTCCTTGTCTGTAGGCAAATGCACAATGTCCTAGCAGAGCTGCTTCCCTCTCCCACTGATAGCTTTTAGTCACCAGACCACTTGCCAAGACCAAGGTACAGGGATGAAAGAAGAGGAACCTCCAAAGTTTCTCCATGAGAAGGATGGGAAGTGACTGGACACTGCATGAGTTCTTTGTGTTTCCCTACTACCTATAACTAGATATTACAGAACTATACTATTTAGAAGTCACGGGATTTCCCATCAGCTGGTGACACAGATGACAAGGATTGTCTTTTTTATATATATATATATATATATATATATATATTATATATCCAAAGCCCAGTGCGAGAGGGACTGATCTCACACAGATCAGGACCCTCTGGGTGCAACGTGGTTATGAGCACTATCTCGAGCACTGTTTTGCAGTAGCTTGTGTGGCCCTGCAGAGAGGGAGACCACTTCAGTGAATCCTGCTTGGTGGAAATTTAATGTGTTCAAAGAAACTTGAGGGGATGGTGATCCAGACTGGCCTGTTAGCACATGGCTAGAGGGTGGAATTAGGCTCACACCCATCTCATGGCAGCTGGCATGACAGAAAGGGGCAGAGTTAGCCAGGGGGGTCCAAGTGTCCTTTGGTACCTGGTGAATGTGAGATGTGGACGAGTCAAAGTGGGGATGGAGAACCACAGAATGCACCGGAGGAGCAACCCTGCTGGACTGCACGCTGCTTCCCTATGGGCGCCTGCCAAGCACAGCCCTGCCTGATTTCGGACACCCTGCTGTGGGTGTGTTTCCAATAAAACAAAAGAGAAAAAGGCTTTATTTCAAGAAAAAAACACCCACAAAGAAATTGAATAAATGCTATTTAAATCCTCTGTCTCTTTTTCATGAGCTTAATACAGAACACAGGTCCACCTCAAAGTCTCAGCACGCCACAGAGGGCCTCCGAGACCACCTCTGTGGGAGACCTGTCTCTGATGTGGCCCCGTCCACAAACCCCTCTGAAGCACTCCGTGCAAAGGCAAAGGCAAATCAGCAGCTTCAGCCACCGAGGAAGCAGCTGGCTTCGCTGGGGGAAAAAAAAAAAATAAATCTGTGTTTCTCTTGCTCATTAAAAGCCTTTGAGTTTTGTTGAAGACAGACTTCTAGATTTAGCCAGGGAGAGAAACATCACTTGTTCTCCTGCACAAATGCCACAGTTCTGTGGGGAAGCAGAAACCAGTTACCAGGAATGGGATTGCTCATGGAGGGCCCAGCCTTCCTCTGCCCAAGGACGTCAAGGGCATGTTTGTGCACTGCAAACACAAGCCGTGGTTAGGTAAGTCCAAAACCTCCAGGGCCCTCAGCTTCCCTCTCAGGTTATGGCCTGACACTTCTTTAGAGGTTGGTTCAAGGAGTGGAGAGTGTAGTGTGGGAGGTGTAAGGAGGTTCTCTGTCTTCTTGGAGCACTGGGGAACCTCAAGCCAGCAGTGCGAGGGATGAGGGGTGTTCAGTGAGGGAACTGACTTCTTCCATAACCACCACCATCCTTTCTAGGACAGGTTTATACCCTTCAAGGATTTATCTATCTCTACATCCTCCAAGTCCTATGAAGTTGATTAACATGATCATTATTATTTTTCATGAGGACTTCGCAAACGTGAGGTGAGGATTAAGCTCTAGTTGTAGTAAACTCTGCATCAGCTGTACAAACCTGTCCCAAAGAACAGACAGACACAATGGGGCAATGGGAGGGGGAGAATCAGGAATGTCAGTGTGGTTGGATGATAAAAGTTGGCACATTGGTCTCAAGGGCACAGTTTGCCTCTGATGGTGCATAACTCATGTGTGAGCTGTCCCTATGAATAACAGCCAGGCTTCACTTCTGTTGTCTTCTCCTTTCTTCACCTCTCACCGTGACACCGACTGGAAGTAAAACTCAGGTCCCACTAAGATCAAGGGGAAAGAGAAACTGGGACACGGGTGTTTACAGCTTACCATATTCACATCTATGTCAGTGTCCCAACCAGCGGTTAGGAGGCCATCTGCCAATGTGTGCAAACACATGTTGAAGAAATTGGTCTGGCAAGTTGAGAGATGGTTAAAAAAAAGCCCACAGGGAGGTCTGTAAGCAGGAGAGCTCAGACTGAGCCATTAGGAGTTGGCTAGTTGTTAGGAACGCAGCAGCGCCCTGATGGCCACAGCCAGCCAGCCAGGAGATCATCAGCCCTTCAGGTCATCAGAGTTGGGTGAGGGGCCACATCCCCTGAAAGTCAGCACTGAATTTAGCGGGCCAGGGAAATCTGCAGAATGGCATAACTACCAAGGCATGGCATCCTCAGGTGGTGCAAATTAGTGCAGCTTCACTAAAAAATTAGATGATGATCTGTTCCCCCCCCCCCCCGCCAAAAAAAAAATGTGGGTTTTTTTGGCTGGTTCAGCGTTGTGAACTTTTACCACAAGCAGAACTCTACCCTGTTGTTGTTTCGATAAGAGACAGAGGATGTTTCGCAAAACTTTGTGGCAGAACACGTAACACTGGCCAGAGGGCTGTCAGATTTGCAAAACTGGGTGAAATGTTGCAAACAGGCAGACTGGCGCCGTTGGAGAGCAATTCCGAAAAACGAACTCCCGGATACTTCCCGCTTTCTGCCAGGCACCCAAACACCCTCCAGATATGCTTTTAACCAATGCTCCTGCATCCCAAATGCCATCTAGCCTATCCTCCAGGACCTCAAAGCATTGCCCCAGCATCTGTGAAAGGATATAAATAATGAATATAAAAAGGGTTGGGAAAAAAAAGAAGGCAGAGGTTTGACTACAAGCGTTTAAAAAAAGTATTGGCTTTGCACTCAAGCGTTCTGCAGGAAACTTGCCATCTTGCGATGCCAATGACCGAAAATGCCACCAATATGTCCCTCTTTGGGGCCACCCAAAATGTCTGAGTAGATGGCCATGCCATTGTGTGATTCCTTAAAATAAAATGACTATAATTGTGGTTAGGCTTTAGCTATCCAGGAGCCACATGAAAGAACATAAAAGCCACAGAATAACTTAGCTACATTGTCTGCTGGGGCTTTGCCAGGGCTATTTCTGAGATGATGAAATCTCTATCTCTGCAGAACTTACGCTCAGCTTCAGGCTCACAGCTCTCTAATTTACCTTGCCTGGAAATCAGCTCTATCACCTTGAATTCACTGGTGTTTGTTCTTCCGCAGCCAAATCCTAACGTGGAAATGTAATTAGGGATAAGCTGTTCTCTGGCACCAACCTTGCTCCAGAGGCCCAAGTCCCACTCCAAACCCCAAAGCAGTCTAAAGAAGAGGCGGTCTGTTCCAGGACATTGCATAGGAATGCATGGCCCTCTTGCTGAGTCACCCTGATAGAAGGAACCTCTGCCATGCAAAGGTATGCAGTTATTTTTGCTTGGTGCCTGATCACGTGCAAAGGCAAGCCAGCTCACCCGAGGGTAGGAAGGGGAGGTAGGGAGAACTGCAGTTTGTGATGGGAGCAGCACAAGGGGGTGGCCGTGCCAGTGAAACCGTTCCAAAGTCTTTAACGATCTGCCACCACGTGGCTGGTGCTCTTGACTGGTTTTTGAATAACTGAGCTGCACCAGCAGCAGAATAAGGAAGAATTATGGCCTACAAACACCATCGACACATTAGGAGGCACATCTAATGCTGAGACTCCCAGAAATGATGATAAACATTTTCTCTTGCAAGGGGACTGCTGGAATCCCTGCATTTGGGAGGAAACTCAGGAAAAAGAGGGACGGCGCAACAACGGGCCTATATATGAGGCATTCGAGAACTTTCTTTCAGTCCTTCCTTCCCCCAGAGAATACAAGCGACCACGAAAGAGAAGCCATTCCCGGGGTGACGAAGGACCCTAAACCTGCGTTTCAGAAGCGGATTAGGGGGAGGGCTTTCAGCTAAGAGAGGTTTCTAAAGCCTATCAGATTTTGAAAATAAGCCTTGGGTCCTCAAAGATGTAAACCGATGAAGTGTTTATAAACACCCTAATGCCCACTTCTTAAAGCTGCGAAAGTTCCCGCTCCCGCCACCGCGGAGCAAGTACAACCTCTTGCACTAACCTAAGAGTTTTGGTGGCTGGGGAAGGAATAGCCTGCGTACATCACCTGTCTTTGTTGGTAGTAGAACCTCAAACCACTGATACATGGCCAGTGATTAGAGGGAGGAGGAGAAGGGGGCAGCAAACTCCCTACCCCACATAGAGCCCATCTGCCTCTGCCGCTGTTCAGCCATGGTAGTCTCCAGTTAGCAAAGCCCCAAGGTGCTGCTCAGGTAAGCTTGAGTAGGAGACTCCGTGTCCCAGAAGGAGCTGTTGGGGTTTCTAAGCCATTCAAAGATCATATGTTCATCTCCTCTTCTCTTCCCTCTCCATCTCTTGAGTTGTGCTTTCATTTCTTGTTCTATGGGTTACCGGTGCTTGTGTGCTGATGTCTAAACCTCTCATACTGCCTTGTCCCTGCTAAAGCCATCTGGCTCATGAAAGCCCCTTGGAAAAATGTGTTGATCTTTCTGACACATTCCAGCACGGATCCCACACACCCCCAAGGAGCACCTGGCAGGACTGTGACCTGACACACCATCCCAGGAACAGGAGGGTAAGGGGGCAGGGTTCCCCCATACAGTTCACACTGCCCTGATCAGGAATTACACACCAAGGCAGGCAGCGAGGTCATGCAGCTGCACAGCTTTGCCCACCGCTGCCCGGGAGAATGTTTTTCTGCTTCCACCTCCCCTCTGCAGAGGGGATACAGATAAACATGCCACGGAGCAGCTGAGGAGGGACCTCGCTGGTCCTCCCCTACCTGGGTGGAAGGGAGATGGGTTTCCTGCCAACTCCAGCTCCAGAAGTCCTGCTGTAAGGTGGCAATTTTACATACAGCCAGTTTCCAGGCGTCTATGCTGAGAAAAAAAACCTGACAACATGAAAGGTAACAGCTTGAAAACTGAAAGGCAAAGAGGGTCCCCTATCCCCATTACCTTTCTTCTGAGTGCCTGTGTTCTTTAAGGCAAACCTCCAGGAGGCTGACCCGGGGACATGGGACAGCTGAGGCTGGCGATAGCACCTAAGTGGCACTCGGGCCTTGCACCGTCCCGCACAGAGGTGAACGTGCTGGCAAATGGGAAGGCAATGCATAATGCGCTGCGCTAATTATCTATATGCCTGTAACCAGGGAAGGGCCTATGTACGTGCCAGCGCCTGGAAGAGCCTGGAAAGACAAGCGTGATATGCAGAACTGCTATTCCTCCTTTCCCCTCTCTTCTCCATTCAAGGCACTTACACGGAACACAATTAAGGGTGGTATTTATTTATTTCTTTGAATGAAAAAGAAAAATTGTGCTTGTGATTTGGGAGGAGAGCTGCCAGAAGAGGAACTGGAGCCCTTCCAATACCTTACAGTCTAGTAGTTAAGCATTGCCTGAATTGGGCACCGAGGAATCTTGAGTCCTGCTTTCTTCCACTCAATGGTTTATAACTCTTGGCATTTAAAAAGGCATCTTGTAAACATTTATTTCATTGTTCCTCAGCATAAAATGGAACCGTTTGCCAGTTTACCTTGTTAGAGGGAGGAAAGCACCCTGCAAGGGGAAGTTTTCTCTTTTCCCAGAAGTTCAGTGCCTTCTGCTTCCCACCAGCTGCTTTCCAGCCGCCTCTGAAGGGGGGGGAGGTCACCCTGGAGAGGGTCTTCTCTCTGCACTGCCAGTTCTTCCCTCACCTGCGTGGCACCGGCTCCATCTTCCCGCATCGGCGGTGCTCAGCCGGCTGCTGTGCCAGCCCCAGCCCCAGTCTCACCTCCTGGGCGAGCCAAGCCAAGACCTTCCTTCCACATGGCTGGTTCAGGTGGGCCAGGCATGGAGGTGTGGTTGCCTCCTCCCAGCCCTCCCTGCTGAGAACCGTGGTTGCTAGTCTCAGTGGTGGTGCTCTGAAGTTTGCCCAGCTATTCAGCATGTCCCTGTTAGCCCTGTGAGGGTGGCATATGCAGAATGCTGCCCCCAGCGTGCCTGGGGCTTCCCTACTCAAGTCAACGTGATTTTTCTTTTTTAAACGTTTTCCTAGTATTACTACTTGCATTTAATGCACAGGCCAAGGCTTGTTTGATGCTGTGGCAGAAGCCCTGCCTCTCTGTTACACCTTATGTACAAAGTTAGTGCAGATCTTTGCTGCGTTCCAATAAGAGACTGAGCAACAAATCTGCTGGTTAATCATTTATCACTGTGTGAACCTGCTGAACAGCAAATATGCTAGAAAGGGGAAAGGAAAGGGCATGGCAAGAGATTAACTGAGGACAGTCAAAAGTCAACCAGAAAGGAGCAGGGATGAGGCTGGAAAGGTCAGGTGGCAAACAGGAAGGCTACTGTAGTGTGAGCACCGCCTCCCAGCAGCACGGGGGCCAGATCCCAGTCCAGCCCTCTCCGCTCCGTGGCCACAGGTACCGCAGACTGAAGGACTAGCTGCTGCCTCCAGCTCAATTCGATGGCTCGTCTGCCTAGGAGAGCCTTTTGGAGTCACTAAGTTTCTTTCACCTTTGAAGACTGAGGTCTCAGCTGTTCCCAAAGCATGTGCTTCTCGCAAGGAGACACCCGTCGTCATCCTTGCGGCCACCAGAAATACACTTCCCCGTGCAAAGTGCTGTTCTCACCAAGGGCGCTGACTGCCAGTCCCACCAGCACTGGAGTGATGGGGAAGGGGAATAAACTCTGACCAGAAAGTGAACTTCCCAGGAATGGACTTCTCTGATGGACCACTGCTTCTGCAGCATGGTAGGGCTGGTGGGGCATAGCACAACATGTATCTGGTAGGACCATAAGTAGAGCTTGAGCAGAACAAATGTCCCTCTCCTAGAAACCCATGGGGTGTTCACTTTGGTCTCCAACAGCTGAAGACCAGTGGGCTGGAACAGCAAATATGATCACTGCCACCCAGACTCTGGCTGCCCCTGACCATGCCAGTTGGATGGTAGTTAGCTAGGAAAGTAGGCATGACCACATGGGCACTGGCAGGATTTATGTTGTGTTTTTACTAGTCAGTGGATGGTGGGATGCTCGGCCCCATCTCAGCCATGTCTGGGTAGGCAGCAATCCTATGTGGGCTGAGACAAAGTCTACCCTCATGCTAAGCACACCTCCAGTAGAGAAAGCAGATGGGAATGGCACCCCAAAGCCAAGGAAAGGGCTCAATTTCATCACCCGTTGACACAGCAACAGTATGACATTGCCAGCATGCTTAGAGCATGGCAGCAAAATATTGTACCATGGGATATCTGCCCAGGAAGTGGGGTGTTTGTCTTGAGAAAAGCACAATACTGGGTGAATGCCACAATTCAGAGAGGGAAGTACTTTGGCCAACATAAACAAAGCAGTTATTGATATATTTACATGACTGAGGTTCCTGACTTGAATTGTCACCATCCATCGGACCCAATCGCCTTTTCTTTGCTCTCCACCTCAAGCCTCAGTGTTGACCCAGACACAGGAGCATCTCTGAGAAGTTTCATTGATCATCATACAGCTTTGTCCATGTTGACAGGGGAGACCCTGGAAAAGCCCATGGCGCCGGCGTGCTTGAGCCTGCGGCCTCCAGCAGCTCCACTTTTGCTTTGTGAAGGGCTGTGAGCACCACCACCACTGCCCTTGCTCCAGCTGGTCTGGGATATCCCCATGAGCTTTGGTCTCATCTGTGGTCAACAGTGGTGGGAAGGCTGTGGCGAGTCTTGGTGTCTTGATGGAAAAAGGAGTGAAGGTGGAGCCTGTCCCCCATTGCTGTGGATCTCCCCAGAGCACATGTCCTTCTCCTGGGGTGAGGAGCAGTTATGTACACCTTAGCTGAGGAGAAGAAGGCTACACCCATGCTCCCAGCGGTCAGCAGAAACAGCAAATACCTTCTAGCAGGGGAGTCTGTCTCTGCTTCTCCTCTGGCACCGCACTGCCTGGCCATTGCTTTGTTCATGAATTACCCAAAGACGTCTTAGTCTGTTGCCAGCCCTCCCGCTTTGCCTTCCTGACTCTGCTGGGATGCAGCTGAGTCCTCCCTACCTCCCATGTCTTGTAACAGGCACATGCCAGATACTCATACAAGAACAACATTCCCACCTAAGGGCCCATCGTACTTCAAGAAACAGGGCAACAAAGACACAGCTTGGCTTTTACTGCCTCAGTACCAGCCTTCATGCCAGCTGCAGGAAAATAGTTCTTTTTCCTCCATCTGCTCATAGCAGACGGGTGTGAGCTTAGCAATGGTAAGAGACTTGCTGCATTTTTCTCCCTCTCCTCCAGTCCAGTTTTCAGCTGGCTGGGAAGGAAGATAAGTTAGGAAGGGCAATGGGAACCCACTTACCAACCATCTGAGGACTCAGCAGGCTGGCCCTTCAAAGGCAGAGAGGAGTTTGTTACTCTTACTGCTTTTTAAAACAGTAAGAGGTGGAAGAATGAAATAAGCCATTGCCTCTGTGATGGCCCCAGCAGGATTATATTGCTTCACAGTGTGCATGACAAAACCAAACAAATATGTCTACCAGAAACTCTCCTGTATTTGCCTGCACACAAGCACAAGTTGCACTGCAAAATATTTTTGCAGCCGGTGTTCTCATTAAAAGCAATTAAAATAAGCAGAAATGTTTTGCCAAAGCTGAAGATATCGCTGATAATTTGATTTGAGCAATTTACCTTGCAGCAGCCAAATATCAGCTGAGAATGAGGGCATTGATCCGGCAGGGAACCAGTATCTCCCTTTTCCAGTTTAAGGTTCTGCCAAGCTACAGAAGGGTGTGAGCATTGGGGTGGGGAGAAGTCGGGACAGGGGGCTGAAGAAAAAAAAGGAGGGGGAACGAGAGGAATGGAAGTGGCATTACTGGCCAGTGGTTATATGACTTGACGCCTAATAGAAATAAAATGTTCTGGCATTTCTTTTTTTCCATGAAGCAGGCAGCAGACGAAGGGAGGCAAGAGGACAGTGCAGAAGCCAAGGCTCCTAACCACCCAGGCAGCAGGAAGAGACTTGCTCCCAGCATGGATGGGTTGTCTCTGGCTGGGTTTGAGGACCACTTCCACATTTCTCTTTGCATGTGGCATGTCAGAGAAAACCGAAATGTACCAAAGAGTCTCTTCTTGGCCAGGTCCATGCTCCATTGGCCACCATGTCCAGGATGTGGCTGCCCATCTGGCAAACTTCCATACTAGCTCTCCACAGGACTTTGCTGGATATCTTGAGTTCCTCCATTTCATTTTACCCTGCAGGCCTCAGCAATTCTGCAGCTGCCTTTATGTTACACCCAGACACGTTTCTGTCTCCAGAAGCACAGAAGATACTGGACTTCCCATCAAAGCGCAAGCAAGCCTTAGCTGTCAGTATGCAAACCTGAGCTCGACACTAAACAGGGCTGTGATCTGAAGAACGTGATGCCAAATGACAGCCGATTCCCTCCCAAGCGAAATCGTGAATGGGGAGTGGGATGCCACGTAACTGACAGTAGGTGGGCGAGGGAGGCAACCACCCATGTGCAAGAGGGTAAGGCAGTTTTGTTCCCAAAAATACTGATGTTAACCCCCGCCTAAAATATTTCTGCGCAGACTGGGCCAAAGAGAGATGTTTTTGCAAATTGTACAAGAAATGGGAGGGTAATTATGAACACAGTTATAGAGAAGGTGGATGCCACCTCATGGCAGAGCTGGACCCTCTGCTCCCCCATGCCAGTTCAGATCAGAGGGCTGTGCATCACGCAGACGATGAACAGGCCTTCGGCTCCACCGCTGCACGGGGGGAATCTCAGCCATCCCATCCTTCAGAGCTGGCAGCTGAGCCATAGAAAATAATGAAGATCTCTTCCTCAGGGACTTTCTAGGAACTCACTTTCAGGAGGATTCCTGTTGCTGAAAAGGACATGCATCAAAGCGCTATATATCCTGTGGGAGGAGAAGGGGAATTCTTTCACAGACATCATCTCTTCCTTATGTAATTAAAAAAGTCAATGGGAAACGAATCCAGACATGAATATTTATCTTTGGCTTCCTGGTAAGCATTTCACTGCACGAATTTCCTTGGCCTCCTTCCAACTCGCTTATAGAGAGAACCCAGATACAGTGGCTCCCCATAAGGACTTGGGCACCTGGGGACATGTAGCCTGGGAACCTGTTGACCCTCAAGTTGTCTGACTGGGCTGACACATGCATCTTCATCTAACATATCCCCCGCAGACTCAACCCTCAAAGTAGTATTTTCCATAAAGGGTAACACTGCAGTAATTCTATTAACAAGCAGTGCTGTGAAACTGCCTGCTGGTCCCTTCCCACACACCATCCCTCATGGCGGGGAGATGTCTGAAGGGGTAAGATGGAAAGGCTACATCAGTTTTAGACATCAGCAGGACACAAGCCTCCTGTGGAGCCACTGCACAAGGGTGACTTCTACCGCATGAGGCCAAACTGTGCTTGGGAAGGGCCAGCAGACACACCCCGAGGCAGCATTTACGATGGCGTGCCGCTGTGCCTTCTGCTTCCCCATGTGCTCTCACCCCACAAAGCTTTCCAATGCAGTTCTTTCCATAGTCTGGGGGAAGAAAGACACATGGCCAACGTCTCCCTACAAAGACCCCATGTCCCCGTTGCCAGTGCTCCCCTGCTCAAGGATCCTATTACCTATTTTGATTCCTTATATGTGAAGGAGCTCCACCCCTCTCCTACAGAACATTCCCTCATCCCACTTTTTGTGCACAAAAAGATTCTACTCAGAGCCAGGTAAATTTGCAAAGTCAAGGACCACCAGGTTATGAAGAGCATAACTCTGCTTTCCCCTCCAATACAAACACTACGATGCAGACTTTGCGTGCAAAAGGCAGCCTACTTTTACCCTACGGGTTTTCTGTCCGCACAGAACAAACTGCAATATGTAATCTGCACAGGTTCAGCATTCTCTCCTGCTCTATCCATGTTTATTTACCACTCTCCATCCAGTCTCTGCCCTGAACATTTCCTCCTGTGGTACTTTTCCCATTGTACCTTCTCCTTCACAAACATAGATGAGATTAAGGCTAACACGACAAGATTAAGCCTCGAACTTTTGGATCATCCACCAGTTTGGCCTTCCACTCAATATGGATTCCCCCCGTGTCACCTGGGGTCTCTATGCTGGGAACCTGCCTGCCTGATGGCACCTCTATAGTTCATGGACAGATTTAGAAACCTCTCAGTGGGTGACTCCAACCGTCTTGTTGACTGCAGGTAAAGACTCTCCCTTTTGAGCCTGTTTTGGGATGGCTGCTCCTTGCCTTCCATCGGTAGTTTCCTGCCACCTCTCAGCGGTTTCCCTTTCTGAGCAGGCATCGCTCAGCAGCTCAGGTAGCACCTTCAGCCTCCAGCCCAGAGCAGGAGGATGAAGATGAACAGGCTGTGCACAGCAGTACTTCACCAGCAGTGCCCCAGAGCTGTCCCTGCGGTGGGGATGGGAAAGCAGCAGAGCAGAAAGCAGAGGCATGAGCTCTGCTAAGGTAAACCCTTCCCACCAGCGAGTCAGAGACTTCAACCTGCTCATATTACCTCACACCGAGCTAACGTGACTCAGGTGGTACCTGATCACTGATAACCATGTCAGTGCGTATCTAATTGCAAGCCAACAATGTCCTACTATTCCCTGAAAGTGAAAATTTTGCGTAGAGTGTGATGGAAATCCAGGCAAGATACACGAAGTGATCTCTCTTCTCTCCTCAGTTCCTGGACAGCCCAAACTGGTCAATGGGGAAGGGAGGGCCACATATCAGAAAACGGAGGGAAACAAGAGGGGAAAGGAAGAAATTAGAAGATACACATCCAGAAGAGATGAGTTGTTTAGCCTTTGGGAGGCATAACTGATGGGAGACGGGGTTATCGCCCTTGTACGTGCAAAAGTCTGCCACAGAGAAGGGATTTTGTTGTTCTCACTGCCCACTTGAACAGGTGTGGTGGTTTGACCCTGGCTGAAACTCCAGGGG
>BOSO01012860.1:2645-18450 GCA_018403395.1 Gorsachius goisagi
AACCTCTTCTGCTTCAGTTTGTGCCCATGGCCCCTTGCCCCCGGGCCCTTGCCCCCCCCCAAATTCAGCACCATGCCAGGGGCTTTGCAGCTCTCTGCGTCCGCGTGCTCCCTTGGTTGTATCACCCATCTACGTGCGTGGTGGGGGGGGCTGGTGTTTGCAACGATGCCTTTTGCCACCCAAACGGCCACTTGCTCCGCAATATCCCAAACGCTTCGCAGGGAAGTTGCCCTGGGAGAAACCCGGCAGGTCCTTTGGAGCTTGCAAAGCTTCAGTGCTCTTCACCTGGGCTACGCGTTCCTTACCGAGAGCCCCCGAGTGTCTGGGTGGGAAGAGCTCCTACTGAAGCGCCAGCAACCGGCTCCAAGCGCCGCTGCCAAGGGAGCTGCGGTGGCATATGTTTGCTCTCAGAGCAAGGTTACAGTCTGGACTCATTAGAACTTACTTTTCTCATTTTGGGGCATATGCAGAAGAACCTGGTGCCAAGCTGGCAGCCCGCGCGCGCGCGCGGCGGAGCAGAGAGGGCTCGGAAAGGCTCCGGAGGAAGTTTGCGCTTGCATTTCTGTCCTCGGATATTTTGTTTTGAAAGCTGCACAAACCCAGCCCGGAGCAAAGGCTGGGTTCAGCAGAGGCTGGGAGCCCCGCGCGGCGCTGGCAGGATGGCACCCACCGCCCCGTGGGGCTTTCCCCCGGGGTCCGGCATCGACCGAGGCTGACCCCCCCCTCCCCGAGGGTGCTCCCAGGTTATTCCTGCAGAGCAGGAGCACGGAGCTTGCTCAGGGGTCCCAGCAGGGGTGGGATGGGGCAGCGATAAAAGTGGGGGGCAGGTCTTCGAGGTGGCCCGTGCTCCGGGCAGCCTGGCAGCCCTGGTGGCTGCTGAGCGGCGTCAGACCTGGGTAAGCCAGCACATTCCTAAATAATGGCTCCGGTGGTTTTGCAGGAGCTGTAGCCCATGCTAATGGCTCATTGCTGAACCGTAAGTGGTTGTGTTATACTTTGGATTTATTGGAGGCCGAGGGATTAATTTCCTGCAATATATGGTCATGATGTTGAGGTTAAATTAAGATCTCATTCAAAAGGATTCTTTTTATTATATTTAATTTGTAACCCCTTTTCTATAGCCATTTTACAGCTCTTCCTCCCCCTCCCTTAAATGTTCAGTGTCATGTTTCCAGGAAGAATCTTATTTCATGCAGACTAATAGCATTT
Organism: Gorsachius goisagi; assembly: GCA_018403395.1. Classification (NCBI taxonomy): domain Eukaryota; kingdom Metazoa; phylum Chordata; class Aves; order Pelecaniformes; family Ardeidae; genus Gorsachius; species Gorsachius goisagi. The sequence goes on from BOSO01012860.1 coordinate 3,855, forward strand.
TTCAGTGTAACCTTTTACATTTCCTCACCGTTCGAGTTGCTCTGGTCTCAGCTGTTTATACACAACAAGGCCTTAAATCCTCTACTTTGAAAATAAAGATGTTGATGCAAAAGCAACAAGAGCTTCTGGCAGAGCGAAAATCCACCCGCCCTCTCCTCCTTCCCCACGTGCCACCCCCTTCAATCTGCTGTAACTAAAAGCCCTTTTACTTCAGCGCTCGAGCACTTTGATAAAACGCGTGCTGAGTAAATCTTACATGACATTTTTACCCTGGGTGATACGTAGGGAAAGTTAGGCTGGCTCAGTGCTAGGCTTGCTTCACCGACGTTGTTATTAAACTGATAAATTAACTGTGGAAATCGGTGCTGCGGGATGCCGGAGGCCAGCGTCGGGAAGGGGACGAGGCTGTTGGGAAGGATGCTGGTCGGGATGGAGCGGGCTCCGGAGCAGCCGAGGAGCATCAGCCAGCGCTCCCGCCGCTTCTGGTGCTGGCTGTGCTGCTGGTGGCCGTGGGAGATGGCAGGAACGGGCCCCGGCTCTAAATCACGGCGGCTGGCGTTGCTTTCCACGGATGGGCAGCCAGCGGCCCCGTTGGGCGGTGCTGTGCGGGTCCCTGGCAGCGCCAGGTTCAGGGCTGGCACCCAACTCGCCGCAGTCCCACCCGAAGGAGAACACGTCCCAGCGTCGTTGCAGACGTGCTGCCTGCTCTTTTCCAGGTCAGAGCCATCATCCCACCGCTGCTGCTGCTCCCCCCAGCGCTGGCGAGGTCCGGGGATGGGGTTGGCTCGCTCCAAGGTGCTCATCTTGCAAAGGGGCTCTGGGCAAGGGAGAAGGGCAGGCATTGAAATTGCCCAAGAGTCCAGATGGGATAGCTCCAGAAAACAAGCCTTTTAATCCCCAGATCTAAGTCTGGAGGACAAAACCCGAACCCTTTTCTGAGTGTTTGAAATGCCCAACGAGTGACGTACCAAACGCACCGCGCTGGCGTGGCGCGGAGGACGGCGTTGGCGAGCGGGGCTGTGTAGAATCAGAGAATCACAGAATCCTTTGGGTTGGAAAAGCCCTTCAAGGTCATCGAACCCAACCGTTCCCCTACCCCTGCCATCCCTGTGGCTCTTGGGATGTTGCACCTTTGGTGGTTGAGAGCAGCAGAGCGTGGGATGCTCTCCAGTCCCCCCCGAGCGCCCGGCTGGAGCGGGGGCTGAGCACCCCGAGCTGCCTGCTCTGCTCGCCGGGGGGGGGGGCCAGTCCTGGCCCCCTGATCCAGGGGGTACTGGCCTCTCGCAGGTTGGGAACCAGCCGTGCCCTCCTGTTCTCCTGGATGAATTTTCCTCCCCTCCCCTGGCAGGCAGAGCCTTACGTGGATGCCCCCGCACGCAAAGCACAGCACAGGGGGGGATGAAGCAGCAGTTTGGGAGGAAAAAGGGGGATCTGACTGATGGTGGGCCGTGGTGGAGGAGGTAACCCCCAGGCCAAAGGTGGCTGGAGCAGGGTGGGGAGCGGCAGGGACCCCCCAGCCCGCCCGCAGCCCTGGCAGAGCATCCTTGTGCTGTTCCAGCCCCCCGAGACCCTAAGGGTTGCCCTGCAGTGCCCCGGGCCCCGGCTCAGAGGCCGTGCCCTGCTGACGAAGGGTGCCGGAGCGGGGCCAGCATCCCCACCCATGGCAACCCCTCACGCCTCCGGGCTAGCACCACCACTAACCCCATTTGGCATGAAATTCCCAGCCCAGCCTGCCCGGCGCTGAGCCGCGTATGCTCCCGGCAGCTCCCCACCCCGAGCTGTCAGCCCTGTCTGCTGCCGGGATTTTCTCTTTTTTTTTTTTTTTTCTTTTTTTTTTTTTTCTCTTTCTCTCTCTATTTTTTTTTTTTCCCCCTCCAGAAGTGCTGATGGACAAGTTGAGTAACCGTATCGGCTTGTTACAGGACATCTTGAGGCTGATTGCGGAGGTCAGGACTCAACTGGAAAGACCGCAGCGGGTTGCTGACTGGCATCCACAGTCCAGATAAGATAAAAACAACTGATGACAGCAGGGAAGTGAAACAGTCATCTCAGCACTTGGATCAGTGCCCGGCACAGAGGAAGGGGAAAAAAAAAAACCCGAGGAGGGCCAGTGGGGAGGGGAAGGGGGTGGAATATGTATTAGAATAGAAACTCTGGAAAAAGCTATCAGGAGGCAGCAGATTTGGGTGTTAAATATTTATGAATTAGCGGCACTTGTCGCCTTCTCCCCGAGCCGTGAGCGTCCAAGGCCGGGCTCGCGCGTGGCTGCAAGCGGTGGCCCGGTGGGCAGAGCAGGGCCATGGACCGGCGGTGGGAGCAGGGGGGCAAGGTGACCGGCTCCGGCGGGGCTGGCGGGGCCGAGACTCGCGGCGGCGCAGGATAAATCCAGATGAAGAGGAGGAAGGATAAATGAGGTGCCATAAAAGTGACTATTATTATTCAGAAAATTCTGCTGAAGAGCATTGGAGTAATTAAATCATAATTGCTTATTACTCAGCTGAAGTGACATTGTAAGTGGCTGAAGGTCTGCGATGAGGAGAGGAAGGGGGGGGGGGTCTTGGCTTTTCTGCCGGGTTCGCCTCCATCCCGCTGCGGATGCCTGCGTCCCCGTGGCGGCCGAGCAGAAACCCCGGCCCATGGTGAAGGTCGAAAGTCCTCCCCGAGCCCATAAAATCTCATTTTCAGCGTGAGTGCCATGTTGTCGGCCGCTGCAGGATGGGGACCCCGGAGCCGCTTCGCCTCCCCGGGCAAGAGGAGCCCGAGTGGTGTCGGAGCCGGGAGAGCCCAGGCTGGCCAGGTAGCCCTGGGGGCCAGCACCTTTGGGCTCAGCTGGCCCGCTACACTCAGGAGAGCGTTAGAGGAGCCGTTCCCCACCGTGCAGCAAAGAGCCTGCAAATCCTGTAAGCACTTAATTACACACTGATGTTTATGGAACGTTTTAAAGGGCTCACGTAATCTGGCAGCACGGCGGAGACGCGGAGTCGAGGTTTGGAAGCGCGAGCCTTCCCGGCGTGCCGCGCCGTGGTGGGCTTTCCTCTCGCCAGCCAGGCTGGGACGATGAGCTCTGTTTTCAGCTTTAGGTAACGTGTTCCAAATTTTGGTGAAGTTCCCTCGGTTTTGATTCAAAGTCGCTCCGTGTTTTCCCATTCGGAAATATTCGAAACGAGGTCGTCCAGCGCATAAGCACAGCTGAGCATCTCACGTAAGCACAGCTGAGCACCTCTCGGTTTTTTTTTTCTTTTCCACCCCTTTTTTCTGCCTCCCTCCCCACCTTGGGCTGCCTGTGGGCAGGAGGAGTTGCCCGTGCTCCCATGGGAGCATCCCGGCGGGAGAGCGAAGGAGCAAACCGCGGCCGCATCCCGCCGGCGTGTTGCGATGCTCGTGGCTCTGCTCCGGTCCCCTTGCGCCCCAGGGGAACTTTCCCGATGGGGAAGGAGGGGGGAGAAGGGCCCATCGCTGCTGCTGGCTGCTGTGCTTCATTCTGCTCCAGCCCCAGCCGGCAGAATGAGACCCAGGGCAGGTTTTGTGGGAAAAATGCTGGGAGTTTGATGGAAAAGAGCATCCCTTCTGCGGCGGCCGGGAGGATAACCCCGCGCTCGTCGGAAGCGCCAGCCTCCAGCGCTTCCCGGAGCAGAGAAGCTGCTTACGTTTCCACCAGGCCTATTTATTTTTATTTTTGAAAAATAGCTGTAAAATGAGTCACCTGGCACGGGAGCAGAAGGCAGCCCACCAGCAAGGCGAGCGCTGAGGCACTGCCAGGGGAGCCGCTGCCAACAAACCACTCGTGGCTTCGGCCAGTCGCTTGTGTTGGGGCTCGCTGGAGCCAGCTGGGAGGCGAGCCCGCGGCCGGTGCCAGCGCCGACCCCTTCGCCGGGACCCTCCTGCTGCCAGCCCCGCTTTTGTCTAATTACACGGGGCTAATGAGGAGAGCACAAGGGCCCACGGCTCCTCAGGAGAGCCTGCCCCGGCGGGGGGGACACACTTGTGCTCCTATAAAAAGAAATGTATTTTTTTTTTCTTTTTGCAGCAAAGAGACATCCCTCAACGAGAATCATCCCTGGGGTTTTTTTCCCATCTGGGTGCATAACCCAAGAGCTTCACCTCGCTCCCGGGGTGGAGCATCTCCCGTGGGGAACCGGGGCGACGGGGGGGGGGCAGTCGGGGCACAGCATCGCCCCGGGGCGGCTGGATGCCCCCCCCTCCAGCCTGGAGCATCCAGCACCCGGGCTCCTGCAGCCTTGGCAGGGGTTAAACAGCCGGAGGAGAGGGAAAAGGGCTCTGGTGATGCAAACAATAAAAAGTCTCCGCATTCCACTGAAGTTTCTCGGGCGCCTGGCGTTTGCCCATAAATGTACTTAAGCAGAAAATCACCAGAAAAGTGCTATAATCTGACAGATTTTTCACAGGCTTAAATATTCATGAATTAAAAGAATTGGCAGAATTTTCTACATTATTAGCTTTCATCATGGCTACAGGAGCAGTTGGTGCACTGGCTGCTCTTCAAAAACTATTAATCTAGTCTGTCATCACAGCAGCCATTTTTTAATTAGCTACTTTACCGAACGATCTGGTGCAGTAGTGAGACTGGAACATTTAAATGGTATTAAAGTTTTAAAGGTGCCCCTTTCCATTTTTGCTCTAAGTTCTGAGCTGCCGCAATAGGGAAACGAACGCCGCAGCGGGTGACTTCGTCGCAATGGTTAACGTCTTATTTTGTTTTGGAAAAAATCAAGTCTTGGAAAACTGAGCCGCTTCTACCAGGAGAAGAAATTGCAAGAAATAAATCGTTCTTTAAACCGAAGTTCACAACATTCCTGCCTGATGAAATCAAAACGCGACGTTCGTAGCCGGAACGCTGCCTGCGTATTGCAGAGGCAGCAACAGAACGCGGCACCGCATGCCCCTTGCTGGAGTTTGGGTTGGGTCCCAGGGTGCTACCCCCCCTCCCGGCCCTTTGGGACCCTCTGCTGCACCCCTGCGTGGCACTGCACGCCCCTTGCTGGAGTTTGGGTTGGGTCCCAGGGTGCTACCCCCCCTCCCAGCCCTTTGGGACCCTCTGCTGCACCCCTGCATGGCACCGCATGCCCCTTGCTGGAGTTTGGGTTGGGTCCCAGGGTGCTACCCCCCCTCCTGGCCCTTTCAGACCCTCTGCTGCACCCCTGCGTGGCACCGCACACCCCTTGCTGGAGTTTGGGTTGGGTCCCAGGGTGCTACCCCCACTCCTGGCCCTTTGGGACCCTCTGCTGCACCCCTGCGCCGCCCCGCGCTCCCGCGGGAGCATCTCCTGGGCATGCGGGGCGCAGGGAGGCCCCAATGCCTCGTTGGCTCTTGCCACAAGGTTGATTTGAGCTTTTTTTCTTGTGCGGGAGTTGTTAAGTGTTTTGCAGTGCGTAACCCAAAACTCTGGCAGCTTTGAGGCGGCTCTTTCCTAAAATGAAAGGGCCCCATGGTGAGCACATGAGGGCTGCTCCCGTATCCCTGTGGGCTGCTCCAGCATCTGTGTGGACTGCTCCTGTATCCCTCTGGGCTGCTCCTGCATCCGTGTGGACTGCTCCTGTATCCCTCTGGGCTGCTCACATTTCCCTGCAGGCTGCTCCAGCATCCCTGTGGGCTGCTCCCATATCCCTGCAGGCTGCTCCTGTATCCCTCTGGGCTGCTCCAGCATCCGTGCAGGCTGCTCCTGTATCCCTGTGGGCTGCTCCCACATCCGTGTGGCCTTCTCCAGCGTCCCTGTGGGCTGCTCCTGCATCCATGTGGGCTGCTCCTGCATCCCTGTGGCCTTCTCCAGCATCCCTGTGGGCTGCTCCCATATCCCTGCAGGCTGCTCCTGTATCTCTGTGGGCTGCTCCAGCATCCATGCAGGCTTCTCCAACATCCCTGTGGGCTGCTCCTGCATCCGTGTAGGCTGCTCCTGTATCCCTCTGGGCTGCTCCAGCATCCGTGAGGGCTGCTCCTGTATCCATCTGGGCTGCTCCTGCAGCCACACAAGCTGCTCCAGCATCCATGCAGGCTGCTCCAGCATCCCTGCAGCCTCCAGGCTCCATGGAATTACCTCTTCATCCCCAGCTGGGGAGCATGTGCGGGCTGCAAGCTCGGTGCTGCCTTCACGAGGCATTGGGGCTGCAGCAACGTTGTTGGCATTAAATCTCTCTGCGAGCCGTGGTCTGCCCCGGCCTTGGCTCGTAGGTGAGCTGGATTTATAACTGGCCTTTTATTTTGGATGCTCCAGCCCCTGAATCATTGCAGGTGTCAGCTCTGGCCTGCTCCTGGGGGAAGCACGCTCCGGAGGCGGGATGGATGCCCAGAAGCCCAAGGGGGAACATCTCCCAACCCGCGAGGTGTCCCAGCTCTGGGGTTCAGCAAGAGCCGTGCTCTCTGGCTGGGAGGATGGGACAAAGCCCTCTGTCCCCGGCTGTCCCCAGCCCGGGGTGAGCCCAGGACTGCGGTGCTGGGGGAGCACACGGAGGGGTGCCAGCCCCGGGCAGCGAGGGCTCAGCTCCATCCCCAGAGCAGGATGGGGCACGTGCTAAGCTTGAGCTCTTCTCTAACTAAACTTTATCAACCATACACTTGGCTCTGCCCATTTTGAACCCAGCTTCACTCTCTGTGCCCAAGCTGCTGGCTTATTATTTGCAGGCGAAAACACGGCAAAATTATGTCTTTATGGTGCTTTTAAATGTGCCTTTTTTTTTATTTTGGCCTCAGCGGCTACGTCTTCGATCTCTGCTGCTCGTTATTGCCAAAGCTTTAATTTGTGCATTACAGGGCCGGTGTCCCGCTGCCCGGGGAAGGGAGCTGCTGCACGTTTAAGATGCTCTCCCCTATTGGCACGTAAAGCAAGGAGTGTAAAGAAATTGGCAGCTAAAATGCCAGTGCTGCAGCTACCACCTTCAAAAAGTTGCTCTTTTTAAGTCCTTCCACCACGAGGAGTCACTTTAAGGGAGGTTTTTCTTTTCCTCGACGTGATAGCCCACCGGCTGTTCGGAAGGGCCCCGCCAGGCGCGGGCAGGTTCCCGGCGGGGGGGTATGGATGCCAAGTGCTGCGGAAGGAATCGTCCGCAAACCTCTGTCCATTCGTGCTCCCATCACGGCTCCAAAAAACTGCATGGTCGCATTTAGCCTGGAAAGCAGTGGGGTTCGGGGGGGCTTTCTGATGGTGTGGAGCTGGGGAAGCCTAAAACTCAGGGGTGCAGGTAGGTTTAGTGCTGTCTGGGAAACAGGTTTTTTTTTTTAAAGTGCAAACGTTCGTATGGGTGAAGCATTTCGGTAGCGAATGTGAAACCCTGTGATGTTCAGACTCTGCCCGGAGATCCCAATTCTCAGGAAAAGGGTGAAAAAATCCCACTCTGCTTCGTAGCTTCGAGGGAGGAAGGGTGGGGGAACATTCCCAGAAAATCTTTTGTTTACAGCCAGTGACTTTTCTTGGCGGTTTCTTGGTTTGTTTAGGTTTGTGGTTTTGCTTTTTCCATCCCAAAGAAGTTTTCTGCCTGTTGCTGTCTTATGGGTTGGAAAAGGAGCCCCCAGCGGGCTCGGCGAGGGCTCTCACCCCAGGGAGGGGGTTGCCAGCGCGGGGAGGCTCAGCCCCACACAGAGGGGTAAGGGGGTGCACCCCCTGCCACCCCACCATCCCCACACCCGGCGCGGGGTGAGCCGGGGGGATGCGCCTTACATCAAAGTTACTCCTTTGGCGCACAGATTGCTGCTGGCTCTTCCACGAAAGGTTGGGCAGAGGTTTGGCGAGCTCAGAGCTGGGGGGGTTGAACTCCGGGGCTGCTTTTCCTTACGCCACACGCCTCCGGCTGCTCCCAGTGCCCATTGCCCCACAGCAGCCCTTGCTTCTGCTCAGGGGTTGCCCAAAATCCCCCTGTGCCCTCCCGGGAGGTGCGGGGCAGCCCTCGCTCCGGGATGCGGGGGCAAGCAGCGCGTCGGTGGGTTTAAAACTGCTGGGGTAGAAAATCAGGACAGCCTGTTCCTCCCACCCCCCCCCGGCACTGCTCTTCACCCACGGGGGCCGCTCGTTAGCGCGGTGGCAGCGAGGGCTCGTGTCGCCCACTCCTGCCTTGGGGGGGCTTCACAGATTTGCTGCTTCACAGAGGTGTGGGCTGGGGGCTGGGTATGGGACGGACATACGGACATTGGATTGTAGAATCACAGAATTGTTTGGGTTGGAAAAACCCTTTAAGCCCAACCGCCCCCCTACCCCTGCCATCCCCCCCCCAAACCCCGTCCCTCAGCACCGCCCCTGCCCGGCTGTTAAATCCCCCCAGGGGTGGGGACTCGACCCCTTCCCTGGGCAGCCCCTTCCAGCCCCTGACAGCCCTTTGGGGAAGGAATTGTTCCCCATGGCCAACCTCACCCTGCCCTGGCACAACTTGAGGCCAGGGGATGGAGGAATTGGGGATAGGGAATTGGGGATGGAGGAGCTGCTACCTGGGAGCAGAGGCCAACACCAACAGGTACCTCGGGACGTCCCGTGTGTATCCCCAGCTCTGGCTGTGATTTATCGCACAGCCTCGGCCAGTTACGGAAACACCCTCGCTCCTCAGCAGCCCCCCGAGGATCCAGCCCGTTCATCCCCCAAACCACTGGGAGCAGGGAGGGTGGTGGGGAAGGGTGGAAAAACGCTGTGTCAGAGCTCATCGGTCTGACTTGGGGTTAATAATTATGATTTATTTTTTTCCTTTCTTTTAACTCTGCTTCATCAGTTTAAGTCCACAGTCCCTTAAATGAGGTTCACACCCTTCTTGGCGATTATTTGCAGTTGTTCCTGGTGAGCTCTTGAGCAAAACACACGGCTCAGAGCTCCCACGAGCGTTGCAGGTCGGACAGAGGTGCTGCATTCAGCGGGCTGCGCCGCACGCTGGCCCATTTATTAAATTTGCTCGCTAGGCTCATTTATTAGACCCTCAATATGTTCTTTAAAATGTAGGGCTGCCCCAGCCTTGCTGGTGTGCAACACCCGGCCCTGCTGTCTGTGTTTGGGGACAAAAAGGAACCTTCACATTTCAAACCAAATGAGCATCTCAACAAAATTATCGGGTTCGTGGTGATCTTCCCCGCCCCCCCCCCCCCGCCCCCGAAATCCTATCATCCTGCCGCGGGGTCTTGCGTAGTTTGAAGGAGCTGGGGAGGAGGGAAACACTGCCGAGGGATGTGAAAGTGATGGGGAATGGCGAGAGCGTCGGCTGGGGCCGGGCTGGGATTTAGAGGAAAAGCCCAGAATGGAGATGGGAGGGCGGCTCTGCAGCCGGGCTTTAATTTACCCAGCGCGTGGTTTCTGTGCTCCAGAGCCCCTCGGGGTGCAGCCCCGGATGATACCGAAGGGCCTAAAAGAAACTTGCACATCTATTAAAAGAAAAGAAAAGGAAAAAAAAAAAAAAAATCGGCTTTATTTTTGTGTGTTTGAACAATGAAGCCATATGTGTTTCTTCTCATTAAAACCAATTTTTTTTTTTTAAGGAACTCCGCGGCAGAAACAAGCATGGAAGCCGACATAATTAAAGGCTTCTTTTTCCCCAGCCGTGGTCCTCTGGTCTTTGAAGAGCTCGGGGATCCCTGCGGAATGCTCTGAACTCCGCAATATTTTGATAGCTGCAATAACATAATCAAAAGATGCTTTCATGAAGAGAGCACCTTGTGTGAATTGAGGCCGCCCCCTCTCCCCCCGCCGGTCGCCGATTTAATGGGGTCCAGAGCTCGAGCGCAGATGGACAGTTTTATTTTCTGCCTCTGCTTCTCCGGGGAGGCTGCCTCGCCGCGACGCCGAAGCGCTTTTTGGCAAGAGCTGCAGCATGGCCCTGAGCCCCAGGACCCCTCAGGCGGCCGCCCCGAGCCCCGCCACGGGGGCGATGGGCAGAGCGGGGGCTGCAGCCCACCCTCCCCGGCTTGGGCTCTGCTGCCCTCCAAATTACCGCACACAGCAATTGGCTTCTGCTTGAGAGCCCGCCAGGTTGTTACTCATCCTGAAATCCTCATTAAAGCCCTTTAATTTCTCCCTTTCGTCAGCTAACCGGCTCATCTGTTTGCACGAATCCTTCCCTCTGTGCCCGAGCCATTGAAATCCTGATTTTTTTCCATGTTGTCTCTACAAGCTGCAGCCCCATGCGTGGCCGCTCCACCTGAGTTTTGGCAGCAAGGGCTTTTTGGAACGAGGAAATTGGGGCATTTCTTTAATCATTAAGCTGGAACCATTAAGCTTTAATCAGGCCAAATTAGGGTTTTGAATCCCGACGCCTCGCATCAGGCTCTAATTGTATGAATTTGGTCACTCCTGAAGCAAAGCCGTCCCGGGGCTCTGTCGTCCCCCGACAGAGAGCAGCGGGCACGGTGCCACCGGTGTCCCCCGCCGCGGCGCCCGGCGACGCTTTCCAGCCTTCTCGCTGCTACGAGCTTGTCCCTGCGATGGGGGGTCCTGGGGGCACCCTTGCGATGTGGGGTCCCGGGGCTGGTCCGTGGGGAACCTGCCCAGCCCTGTGCCCCAGGATCATCGTGGTGGGGTCACCGGTGGGACGGCTGGCCCTGCAGATGCATCCCAACAGCCCCGTTACCCTCCCTCCAACCCCAAGGAGCGGGGAGAGGTTGGGTTTGTGCCCTTGGAAGCCAAACCCCCTCCTTCCCTCCCCTCTGGTCCATCCCTGCTCACCGCCAGCCCGGAGGCGCTCCCGCGGCAGCCCTGGCACGCGGGGGAGCGGGGGGGGCGGTGATGCATGGTGGCATCCGTGCCAGTCGGCTCCGCTCCGACTGGTTCATCCCCTCTTGTCTCCCATCAAGGCAGCTATTCACAATATCATGTGAATGAATTCTCATTAAAGCCCGCTAAATTACTCCGAGACAAAGCGAGGCGCCAGCGCGCGGGCTGCTTTGCCAATTCTTCACAGCGTGTTTAATTTACCGCCGAGTCCTCGCCTTCCAGATTTAGGAGGGTGCTGCTCAGCCCCTGGCTGGCACGGCGAAGGGGGGGGGACAGCAGCACCCCCCTGCCCACAGCACCCCGGAGCTGCACCCCGGCCGCTGAGCTTAGCTGGGAGTGGGCACCCCAAAAACTCCCCTGCCCCTTCCACGCTGGGTGTTGCACCGTCCGGGTTGAAAGCGAGCCGTGTGATGCTGTTGCAATAAAAGAGCAAAATTCACATTGCTGATATAATTTCACAGAATTTACCCTTTTTTTTTTTTTTTTTTTTTTTTTTAATGCCTGTATTTCCCCACGCGCTCTGAATTTCCCGTAGCTCGGCTGACTGCGCTGACTTTCCTCCCACTCACACACGTTCATACCAAGACAACGCAAGTGAGAGGAGGATGGGTTGGGTTTGCCCCGATAACGGTTCCCCAGAGCAGCGTGTACAGCGCGGGGGACAAAATATGGGGTTTTTTTTATAGTTCCTAAGTACTTCCCACAAACCACCTGAACCCAAATTCATCTGAAATCTGGCTTTTCTCTACAGCCGGTCCCCCAGAGGTGATGCTGTGGAGGCCACTCCTGGAGCCCGGCCAGGAACCCGTGATGCCCAGCAGCTTTCTGGGGGTCGTGAAGCTTTTTGGATGGAGCCAACCCTGGGAAGGGGTTGGGGCGTGGGGTGGGTGTCAGCAGCTTTTGCTGATCGCCGCTGTTTTGGGTGTGAAACGTCTGGTGCATCCGTGTCTCTGGCAGGTGACCTGTGGAAGGGAAACCTGTTTGATGATGTAAAGTGAGATTTTTGGGGTGCGTTCTGGTTTTTCAGGGAAAAGATCGCTGCAGTCAGCATCAACGAGAGATTTTGGTGCCGGCAGCGGCTGTTGGGGCTCTGCCGGCTGCTGCCTCGGCGATGCCGGAGCCATCGACTGCTCCGACGGCTCCGGGTTTTGCCACGGGTCTGTCTCGTATTTTAAGACTTTGTGTGATGGTTTTTCCCCCCGGCGAGGTTTGGGGCTGGTACCCACCCAAAGCCCAGCACTGCCAGCAGCGGGGCATCCCCCACCCTAAATCCCCGCATCGCCACGCCGCGTGGCCGAGGGCACCCGCATTCCGTCTGCCCAACGCGGGGGGGACGAGCAGCCCCCTCGCCCCATCCCGACTCACCCAGCCGGCTATTGTGGATTCTCACGGCTCGCTTGGCGTCGGGCCGCGGCACGGTATCGCCGGGTTTGCATTATAACCTCTTATTACAAAACCCTCGGCGTTTCTCTGGATGCCTTCGCCTGTTATCGTTTTTCCCACAATGCGCTTGCATGATCCTCTCTCAGGCTTAACCACATGGCAACCACATCACATAATGCAACTTCTGTTCTGAGATTATTCATATTTTTTTTTTTCTTTCCCCCTATTGTTGCTTTGCCAAGTTTTTTCTTCTAATTTTGAGAAGCTGAATTTAAAAGAGCAGTGTCTCCGGTGCAAGGACACGCTTAGGAGGCAGCGCGAGCAAATCAACTCGACAAGTGTGTTCACAGGAGTCAAACTGGGGGGGGGGGGAGCTGTGAAAAAGCAACACAAAAGCCCCTCCAAATGTCTAGTTTTATTTTATTTCCTGTTCTGGAATGTCTTGTCACATGAAATAACAATGCATCCCGGCAAAGAGACCGCAGCCGGGCTCCAGTGGAAGGGCAGCTGAGGAGAAGATTGGTTTGGAAGAAGGGTTTTCCAGGCTCTCTATCGCTAACGCCGGCTCCCAGCAGCAGGGGATGGAATCATAGAATCATAGAATCATGGAATCATGGAATCATAGAATCCTAGAATCACTTTGGTTGGAAAAGCCCTTTAAGATCATCGAGTCCAACCTTTAACCCAACCCTGCCATCCCACCACTAAACCCCGGCCCTAAGCAACCCCACCGCCACGGGCTGCGCTCCCTGGGGTGGGTGTTTGCAGCCGTGCTGCTGGAAGGCAGCAGAGCCTGTGGCCGTGGGCATGCTGCCTGTGTCCCCGTGTCCCCTGCCGGCATGGGGACGGTGTGCGGCAGAGGGACGGGGGGTACTGGCACCCACTTGTGTCCTGCTCCATCTCCGGGTCCTGCTTCCCAGGGGGGATGCTTGGAGCTGGTCCTGTAGAGCGAGCGGGGTCTGGGGAACGTGACCGATGAGGGAAGAAATGACTAAAAGTCTGGAAAAGAGAAGGTGGCAAGGGCTGCGGGTGGGTGGGCATTTCCAGGGCCTTCGGCTGCCCGGGGGCTGCGGTACGGAGGAAGAGGCTGATGGGGTTCCCGTGCCCTGGGGTGTCAGGAGCTGCGGGGGCTAAGCCCCAGCCTTGGCGCTGCAAAACCACCGCCACCCCAGCCCCATCGCTCCGACGGGCACTGGGACGATGGGGAAGCACACCAAACCCCCCATGTTTCTGCCCAACATTTCCCCCCGAGGCAGCCACCGAGGCAGCGCCTGCTTCAGGGCATCGTTTCTGGTGCGAGCCCTCGCAGAAAGGAGCGAGGAGTTCAGCCCTGCCTCCGCTGGAGTTCAATATTTTACCTAAAATTAGCACTTTCTAATTAATTTCCCTGGGAGCAGGCAGCTGATGTGCCGGTGTTACGCACGAGTGCCTTTGCAGGACGCGGCCGGGGGCCCTTTGGCGCGGGGGGACCAGCGGCCCCGGGGTGAAGGGGACGGCTGGCGTGTTCTGGGAAGGGTGTTGCAACCTGGGGCTTTGCTTCGAGTTGATTTTTGATAATTGTGAGCACGCATTAGCCGTCGCTGAACGCCCTGGCCCAGACGTCCGAGGAGCTGCCACCACTGGGATGCTGGCAGACGCACCGGGCGTGCACCGGCACCGGAGATGGAGAGGGACCATCGCTCCTGAAACACTTTCCAACCCTCAGACCCTTTTTGTTCCTCTTGCTTTTGCTTTCCAGCTGCTGGAAGCTGCCTTTGTTTAGGGCCAAAATTTCCACCCCACATCTTTTTCCTTACAAACCCACCCTCCCTTCGTTTTTCCTTCATTTCTGCGTCTTTCAACTCTTGAGTCATCAGCCACACTGGCCAGTTTAGCATAAGAAATGAAATTAATTCTCACGCTCAGGCTCCAAATGTAAATTCATTTATTAATAATTTAAATGGATTTATTTATGCAGTTTGATATTTTTCAGGTTCAGGGAAGCAATTCATTTTTCTCGCCTTGATGATCAACAGACACCGTCATTAAGCTCTTCCCCCTCCTCCATCCTCTTCTTCCATCTTAGCCTGCTAAACAAGATAAAAGATGGGAGCCCGCTGGTCTTGGTGGGCTCCCAGGGAAGCTTTCCATGCGCTAATGTGGGTAAATAATTAATCCAGCCGTATCTTCTATCCAGTTTGGACATTTCCTCCCCAGAAAAGGAATGGATTTGCCTTCCAATGGTGCCAGTCTCCGCCATACCAAGAGCTTCTGCCAGATGCCCCGAGCCTCCAAGGAGAGCGGCAGCACAACATCCTACTCCTATCCAGACTGGGATAAACGGCGAAGCCGGCTCCATGGGATGCGGTGGAATATTTTAAGCAGCAGTCAGGTGTATTTACTTAGAATTAGGTGTCCCCAGAATGAAACCCTCTGTCTGAAAAGCCACAAGCTTTGAGACTGTAGCCCAAGCCCACCTGGTTTTCATCTGTGCAATGGGTCCGTCCAGCCCTCCGGGTAGGGATACCACAAAACCCCGGGGAA
>BOSO01012861.1:0-11277 GCA_018403395.1 Gorsachius goisagi
TGGCTGATATGCCGGAAGGCTGTGCTGCCATTCAGCAGGACCTGGACAGGCTGGAGAGTTGGGCGGAGAGGAACCTGATGAAATTCAACAAGGGCAAGTGTCAACTGCTGCACCAGGGGAGGTCAAACCCCATGCACCAGTATAGGTTGGGGGATGACCTGCTGGAAAGCAGCTCTGCCGAGAGGGACCTGGGAGTCCTGGTGGACGACAAGCTGACCATGAGCCAGCAGTGTGCCCTTGTTGCCAAGAAGGCCAATGGTATCCTGGGGTGCATTAAGAGGAGTGTGGCCAGCAGGTCGAGGGAGGTTCTCCTCCCCCTCTACTCTGCCCTGGTGAGACCCCACCTGGAGTACTGTGTCCAGTTCTGGGCTCCCCAGTTCAAGAAAGATGAGGAACTCCTAGAAAGTGTCCAGAGGAGAGCAACGAGGATGATAAAGGGACTGGAGCATCTCCCCTACGAGGAAAGATTTCCAGCCAGTGAGCTTTGATTATGAAATGGCAGTGCAGGAGTTTGACTTGTGCTTCCCCATGCACATGTTGGTGTCCAGTCTGGAGACTGTGTGTGTGGAGCAGGAGGCTGGCAGTATGGACAAGGAGTAAGGGCTCATTGCAGTAGCTGTATAAAACCAGCTCGTTAAACAACTCTCTGGAGAAGAGAGTGCCTACTTTACCCTAGAAGCTCTTACAAAAGTTAGACTGCTAAGAGCAGTTATTCAGTATTCAGTCTTCAGAGCACCATCACAGTTAAAAGCCCTGGCAATATTCGCATATGTAGCCTTTTAAAATGTATTTGCTAATTCTTTCTGTTTTTTTTCACACAGTCTCAGTAAGGTGGTTCTCAGATATTATTTGGGACAAATCATAAAAGTTAACGAAAGAACAGAGGATGAAAGCACTAAACTATACTGTAGTAAAAATATAAAGTAGAGCAGCTGTTCAAGGACCTAATTCATGATAATCAAAATAAAAGGATTTCACATGAAAAATTATTCAGTGTCTGAACAGATGATAAATTTCAGATTTTCCTAGTGGGCTGTTCGAAGGATGGGTCACCCTCTGCAAAACATTCTGTCATCTGCATTGTGGCTATTCCCTGGCCTGCTAAATATATTTCTGGTTCTTTCTTTCATAAAGGAATTAGACTCAGGAAAAGAGCAGAGAAAGCTGTAAAATATAATCAGAAGTTGGTGTGCATACCAAGACCCTTAGGACATTATGATCAAAGTACAGCAATAGTTGCATATGCCATTTTCCTGAGGCCCAGTGTCTATATAATAATCCCTAGCATTTTTACCAGGCAATAACTCATTGTTAACTGAACACTAAACCTGCAGTGATAATAGTCTGGACTAGCGTTAATGTTGGTCTATTGAAGGTATGAATCTGCTCAGAGTTCTGACTCCTCCACAACATTGACAGCAAGACCAATTCCCTGTTGCTGGCTTCCGTGACACAGCTGCTCTCAGGGCCCCAGGAAAGCTGGACATGAGTCCTCCTGAAGTCGGTCGTGAAATTACCTTAAATGCTATGCAGGTCAGGATTAACTAGATTTCCTCTCACTCACTCTTTGGTCTTCCCCGTAGGGGAGCACGCCGCACGAAGTAGCTATTTCCTGAAATATGATTAAGGGGGAAGTAAATGGAGAGGTGGCAAAATGAAAGCACTGCTTATTTGGAGAGAGATCCAGGGAAAGGTCGTAGTGCTTCTAATTTAGGGATTAATGACTTCTAAAACTCCCAGGTGAGTGTTGCATAAGTCAAAATGCGGCATATAAACTCCCACTCTGGTCAACAGAAAAAGGTGCATGTCTTCAAAGAGAGGTTCAAGAGACCCAGAGGTGGACTTCCATGGGAAGTGCTGATAGGAAACGGGTCCTTAAACACTCACACACCTCTTAGATGTCTCACTACAACATGCACATTATTCACCTAGTCTAAAAGCACAGAGTCCATACATTGGGGCACAAACTGATCGGGACTTCAAAAACATCATGGCTATTTCTAGTGGGCTCCCCTTTTTGTATGATGGCATATTGGCACAGGCAATCAGCCAAGAAGGGAGGTGATGGGCTGTTGGGTCTCTCAAACCACAGGGGATGAACACCCTACAGTTCTGACCTACCAATAAAAAGTGCGCTACCAGGTGTTTCTGGAGAAGTCATTCCCATCTTCTCTGTTGAAGCTGTACCATCTTGCAGAAAGGAATGCCAAAGTAATGAGGCCAGAGAAGCAGCCAACAAGAAGGTGCATGCTCCTGTCTTCCAGCTCCTGGGCAAACTCTTTAACCACCGGGCTACAACAGTGGGAATATTTCTGAACAAGAATGACAAGAGATGTTTTCCTCAGAAGCTGATTGTCAGAGATGACCATGGGCTCCAAGCTGAGGTCCCCCATGGCACATATGGGATGCAAGTGCTGCTCTAGCTTGTAATGTTTTTTTAAAATGGAAGCAAGGTGATACATACTGCAGTCTAGATTTAGCGATATTAGGAAAACCTGTCCAGCACGGGAAGGTAGATGATGCTTACAGAGAAGGAACCCTAGCACACAGATGGGACTGATGTACCTAGTTCTGCCAAGGGCTTAGCCCAGGCACTGAGACAAATCATGTAGATGCTACCTGGCATGTAGAGAAGACAGCCCAGGTGGCTCCTAAACGGGTTGCTTACAGGTTTCCCAAGAGCCAAGTCCTCCAAAACGTCAGATGGTTGTTACACATCTGCATGCAGGAAGAAAGAGGGCCCCTGCCCTGGAATGCAGTGACAGTCTTCTCTGCCTTCCAGGGGTGCATGGACCGGGCCCTGAAGAAAAAATAGTTGTAATTTGTCCAAACAACAACATTGTAAACATTCTTTTTACCAAAAGTAACATTTGGCTATGACTGTAACAAGCTCGTAAATTAAACTTCCCCTGGCAATGTAAAATTATGCGTTACTTATGCCTCTGGTTGATCTGACTTCCTACTGAATATGTCAAACACTAATTAAGTACAAAGGGAGGCCCCAGTCTGGCAAAGGCTTATGCAAGGATAACTCCCTTCATTTTAGTGGCGCAAAAATCTGGTGTGAGTGGGAAGCAAGGTAGGGGAAACGTGGGCAGAAGTCTTCACAGGGCAGGGGCCTTACTAGTCAAGGTGTTCTGCTTGCAATGGACTTACCTCAGTGTCTTAAGGTTCAAGAAAAATGTCTTTTGCTTTTCAGCTTCATTAATGAGACTTCACTTGAGCGAATGTTTTTTAAGCATACCTTACTTCTGGCTCCTGGCCAGCCCTAAAAGCAGTTGCGGTTTCTTCACAGAAATACAGATCTTCACAAAAAATAAAACTTTTCAGCTTGTAATTCCCAGTGGCCGCCTCTCCAGCCAAATCACCCTTGGAAACATATTTTAAACCATTTGAGCAGGGAAAAATATTTGGAACTTTGCCTGTTTTGCTAAGGCTCAGCATCAAATTACACAGACAGAGCTTCTGTTTTTTTAAAAAATATTTTATGTCTATACTATTTTAAAGTACATGGAAAGTAGTATTTTTTTAAATAAAATAAAGCTTACTGGCGCCAGTATTACATCAGTGACTGTAACCATTGTGTGCATTGTATCCCTGGTAAGGATTTCTCAATCTTAATGCAACTGACTCAGGACACCAGGCTAGATGCAGTAGGAGAGGTGAACACAATTAAGTCCTTCCCCGAGTTCTTTAGAAAAACAACAGCACTATTGCTATTTGATTTATGCTTCTCAGGTGATGTATGCCACATCCTTCATCTTTTAATGGAGAGTATGACTGAAACCTGGGATCTAAGCCCAGTTTCGTGCTAGAACATTTTTTTTTCATTAGCAAATAAGAGCCAGAAACTTGCAACACTTACTAAGATGAATAATCATCAGTTTGGTCTGTAGCTTAGTGAACATAGATGGAGACAAAGGGGCCAAGTCCTTAATTGGTACAAAATGACAAAACTCCAAGACTTAAAGGGACTTCAGGGGAGCTCAGTCAATTTGTGCTTGCTGAGGATCTGCCCCAAGACATCTGCCTACACGTATGTAGGCTGCGTGTACATGTGTGATAATGGTGTGACATATTGTACTGCAGGGCATTTGATAAAGAAATAACCAAGCAATTTATCACATAACTATGATTGCATCACCTGCCCATTAATCCATCTCCCCGATCCAGTCTGGCATTCCTGGCTCTTAAGCTGCTTCAAACAGCACCATTTATATTTTAAAGCCAACCTGCCACGGAACTATTTCCTCCCTCCCCCCACCAAAGAAGTGGAATTTCCTCAGAAATTATACTTTCATGAGGTCCAGGGCAGGCAAGACTAATTCCAAAAATTACAAAATTGTCCTGTTTTTAAAGCCATGTGTGTGTATTGTCCTGATCAATGAAACGGGAACAACTTTAGCAGCTTCCCAGCAGACCAACTCACTGAAATGCAGAGACTCTGAGATGTTGGGCTTTAAAACAGTGAATTTTTATTCACGGAAATGATCTTAAATTACTTTAGATATGTTCTAAAAGTACTAGTTTTAATTTTTCTCTTCCTCGTGGCAGTCAAGGCGCTTTGCTTAACAGGCCAAGAGACACAAGGAACAGTCTCACAAAAATGTTTTTCAAAGTTCCAAAATATTTTAGAAGCTTTTATACAACATACATGGCAGGAACAGCAAATCCCAAACTTATGCTAATGAAACTGAGCTGCCACAGACTGTACATGTCTCCTTCTACATTCTTCAACACCTATGTCAAAAGATTGTTCAGGCTGGGAAGTCAAGCTCTCAGGAATGAGGAATGAGAAGTTGCTAGATTTCCTGATCTTAATGCCATTTGTCCAATCCGTATTATAACTGAGTTATCACATAGCCACACAAACCTCCCTCTGACCTATCCAAGCTGGGCTTCATTCAGTAAGCAGGTGGCTATTCTTTATTTCTTTTTGGTCTTCCCATTTCTCACATGGGCCTCAAATTTATTTGACATGACGTACTTGAGATCTGCACTGCATGCACAAGTATTCGCTCCCTCCTGTCTGCTGTAGAGATCCTCTCATCGTGCCTTTGCTAGACCACTTGCAGGTTCAGTGCTCTCTATTCCCACCCGACGCCTGGGAGTGTGAAGTGCTGAAAAAGGAATGCCAGACTTGTCAAAAACAAGTTTCTGGCATTTGATTTTTTTTGGCATACCTAGAACCTGACAGCATATTGCACGTATGGGGCACCTGTAATCAGTCTCACCCGCTCCTGCGAGCTCTCAGCCGTTCTGCAAACCTGTCTGCAGATGTGTTCCCTGGAAGGGCAGGAAAATATGTACCTAATGACTGTGAAAGAAGAGACTGACTCAAATGGTGGTCCAGCAGGAGATGTAGAGAAACAATCCAGTTGCTGAAGAAGCCCTCATCTGCCTTAATCGGGAAAATAGACCTTCTTTTACTGCAACTCCCTACCTAAAGGAGCCAAAGAAAGACCGAGGAGGAAAAAAGCCCCTTGTACCCAGTGCCTGCTGGTCTACTGTGGGCCATGCGCAGCAGAGAAGGACTCTGTGGCAAAAGTGTCTGCTTAATTCTTAAGTTTCTGCTGAATTATTTAAAAGCTAAATGAAACATGGCCAAATACATGAGGAGTATTTTCCCCACCCAACATGAGTAAGCAGAGATCACTTTCTGGCATAAGGGCAACATGCCCTATTCTTTATTTGCCATGAAATTCAAAGGCTTGCTTCAAATTGTAAGACTGAAGAGTCAACTGAAAATAAATTAATTTAAACATGAGTAGCATACTTTGTTTCCTCTAAAGCCCCTCTAAATTCAACCTGAAGTAGATACCCAGGATGGAAAATTTTCAGCCTGCACAGTTAAAATAATTTGGCAAACTTAGCAGCAACCATAAGAAGGGGCCTTCTAATGGGAAACATACAGAAACTGTAGATGCAGTTAACGCATCTGCCTAAGAAATGTGGAATAGAAGATAGATGCTAAGTAGAACACCAGATTCCAGCTTTGGCCAGAATGTGATCTGTATCTATTTATCTGAGCTTTCTGAGCTTATTATTGTGGCCTGTCACTCTTTTCCGACATTCTTTTCACATCCCACACTCGCACTTTGCCATAGACCATGTGGAGAGAAAACAATACAACAGAACACTTTCTTGAGGAGAAGTTTTTTTTCTGTATAAATGATAACAAAAGAGGAAAGAACTGTGAAATAGAAAGAGCAAGGGCTATGAATGAAGACACTGACTTGGCATGTATGGTACATTTATTCTTTAATGAGTGTGTTGTACACAAAGAAATACAATGGGAAAGTGAGGGTGGCACAGGTTGTGCAAGCTGAAACAGTATGAATGGTATGGTAGATCTTGGAGTGATTGGAGGGGAATAAAAAGGAGAGTGGCTAAGGAGCTCTGAAGCCAGGGACTGGGGAAGTGGAGACCAACAAGTTGGACAGAATATAGGTACCAAACCAGAACACCACAGCTAACCCTGCTCCTCCCTCTCCTTCATTCTCCCTCTCTCTTGTCTCATCTCTGAGAGAGAGAACATACCATTTTATAGCATTCATTAATTTGTTTTCAGAAGTCACAAATTCTGCTGTGATTTTTATTTGCTAAGTCTGTGAATGGATCTGGAATGCCACAGTCAAGCCCCACTTCTTGAGAACCTACGTTAGCAGCACCCAGGGGTTTCAGTTAGAATGGTCTCTCCTTCTTTTACAACACTTCTTCATTCAGAGGGACGGATGGGAGGGTCCAACATTTCTTCACTGCTTCATTTTCTCACTGCCAGGCTGAAGAACTCACCGAGGAACCCTTTGTGCAAATTCCTGCACACCCCATCTGCTTCAAGGCAGAAAGAACCACCTTTATTCAAGGTTAGTTTGTTGCATAGACTCTCTTTGACAAATCAAGTATTTCTTTTTCACTGCTTCCTTTCAAACCCAAGTTCAATAAATGCCCAGGAAAAATTGACACAGTGTGTAAAAAACCTCTCCAGACCCATTCTTTTTGGCCAAAATGCAAACAGCCAACTCATAGCCGACCTTTCTCAATTAAGCCTTTCTCCCTGCCACATATTCTCTGGTTTTGCCTAGTCTAAGACTGAAACACAGAAATAACAAAGCTTCCGTCACCCTCTAGAAATTTTCTCTGAGGCAAGAATGTCTTTTTCCTAACTTTTGCCCACTGCTTCCATTTCCACCTCTTGGTGCTACCCAAAATACCTTAGTCTTTCTATAACCTGCACAGGTGTGCACAAAGCCTGGAAGTCCTGGAAGCAGAATTCCACTAACCCATGCTCCTTGGGGACTGCACAAACTGCAGTGCCCCTGAAGAGGAGTTCACATTTCCAGTGCTTGCAGATGAGGTTTTCTTCCTTCCCTTGCACACTTCGTGAAGCTACACAGTCTCTGTTTTGCTGGGGCCATGGTGCATGCACAGGTGTTTCATGTGGAGCTTGTCTAGGTCTCATTTAGCAGCTGTCTTGGTCACCCTAACTATTCCATACTAGGTAGTAAGATATTTGTGTAAATACAGGCACAAGGCAATCATCTCTTCTTCTGCTTTTGTACTCAGCCCTCAGCAATCAGATTGTGTATTTGATACCCCTATGTCCTGTTGTAGGCCCCCCACATTATCTGGGGTCTTGACTGGCCAGTTACTATGGACGATGTAGAAGACAGACAACAACTGATAGCATGGGACAGGGTTCAAAACTCACAAATCCCCCACAGCTTATAACATCCTACAACCCATGTTATCTTCGATACCATTGTGCCTGGCCAACACAGACAAAATGCTTTATTCCACGATGACAGCAACTGCACCTACGTGGTGGCTAACTTTGGTTGTGCAACCCAGCTCCTGCACCAGCTACCAAGCCAATGCGCACAGTCCACCCAGGTGAGCAGAGGGGCAGCTCTCCTGTGGCCATGCAGAAACATATGGCCCTTCCATTTGCACTGCCAGACAGAGGAGGACCAATGTGATGTGGGAAGGTGCACTGTAAGGCTGTTGCTTTGAAGTGTTCATTACCACTCCCTTGCTATCTTGTCTCATACCTTATCTCACATGGCTGGCCAATGCTTGACAGGCTACTGAGGGCCAAGACCAGGTTATACCTGTGTCTCTCTACATAGGACGTTATTCAAGGACTTAACATTCTTTGCTCCTTCACCTTCTACCTGGTCTTTGTACTCGTTATGAAGAGGAAGATGTCCTTTCCCATTGCACTCTACAGACTGTGTGACAACTGTCAGAGTCCATTAATTATGTTTGTGGCAATATTTAATGTCAGGGATTTCCTGATCCCTCAATTCTCCCCAGATGGCAAGCAGAGGCAGTTTCTCTTTATGTCTCAGGGCAGGTGTAGAAAACATGGTACAGCGATAGAGTGCACAGATGTAAATGGACTGATCCTGAGCAGGACTAGCACTCAAACAGGTAGGTGATATCTCATCACGATGAAAAGAGCAGTAGATGCTGGTGCGTCCTGTTAAGGATGAAAAATGGAGGACTGCCAAAAGAGCACTCAGAGCAGATGGACAAACAGAGACATCTGCACACTGACTTAATACTCCGTAAACCAACTGCACTTTTAAAGTAGCAATATAGAATGTGCATTATCTCACCAGCTAATACATGCTAAAATATTGTCATGTAAACGGAGGTCATTTCAAATGAACCACTCATCCCCTTCCACTACCTTGTAGGCAAGTCTTTAAGCACATGTTTTTCCAAACAGTCATTGGCAGTTCTATATCCCAAGCCTTAGCACTTTTAAAAAGGACAGAAAATTGTTTTGGAAAAGGACCAAACATTAACTGTTAAGCCTCAAACAAAGGAGTATGAGTCAGGAAACTAATCTTTTTTTATATATCTGAAATGAGAAATGAAATTCAGTTTGGAAAACATTTTTATTAAAAACTGTAGCTGTCTGTACTCTGAAACACCCTGGAGGTCTAAAGATGATATCAGTATATAAATATTCAGGGCTTCCTGAATATTTCTTTTCAGAAAAGACTTTTTTTCCCCCCCTTACAATATCTTTGACCTTTAGAAAACAGTCACTATTTGTAGCTTGATTTTTTCAAGATGTTCTCTGGTACATAAAGATGGCAGGGAATTCAATTTAAAAGTCAACTCATGAAACACCATATAATAGTCAGAAGATAGCATTGCTTTAGGCGATATTATATTAAGTGAACAGCCATTCAAAGCATTTTGGAGCATTTTATATCCTATTCAAAGGTATTCACTTCCTTCAATGTTACAGCAAAAGTATTTTACAAGAGAGATGATATTTCAACTATCCACAGGCACATGGATAACATGCACACTACTCAGCTGTAACGGAGATGAGTCGTCTTCTTGCTTTACGGAGGACTGTCAGAAGGACCAATACATAAAAAGGTCTTTCTTTTTTTTTTTTTTCTTTAAAGGGAACAAGACTTTCATGAGCTCCCATGGAACAGCTGCAAAAATACCTTTAGTCTGTCATCTGGAATTCCTGAAGGTGACTTGTGGATTTGTGGCTAATGAAACATTGCAAAATAGCACTCACCATGTTGTAAAATACCCCTAATGGTTTATTAGCCTCTTACAGGACAAAAAAAATGAAAGGTGCCCCAAGCATGTTATTCTGTTATAATTATATAAAGCACAAAGTTAAAAAGAAACAATGTCAGAACAGAAACAAACATCGTGAGGTTTCTCTCTGACTTGAAAAGTGAATTTCAGATGATTTCTGACATTAAAAAGTGATCACTGGAGATCTGGGGTTCAATTAAAGATTCTCACTGATGAAAATCAGTACACTTTCTCATTATTTACAACAAAGCAAGATTAAATTTTGGTCACCAAAAGCTTATTCCACTTGACCTTATCCAGCGCAGGAATTTTTTCCTGAAACAGGACTAGCTCATTCCACAGAGAAGCCATCTGATAAAAGAAGCAGGGAGGTTACTTTGGGTTGAGAGCAAGGAGAGGGCACTGAAAGGATTGTTCTTTCCAAGGTTCAGAAAACATAGTATACATTATATATCATACAGTCTTTTTGATATTTCTGTTTTACTACCTTCACAAGACAAGATTTAGTAAAGTACAGGAAATTACCCTATTTCTAAATGAATGACCTTGTACTCTACCTCTTAGCTGCATAAAGAGGGAAGCTGTTTCCTCCTAAACAACAATTTAACATTTTCAGGGGAAAAAAATAATCATACATTTGTATTTATGTCAAATACAAAGCAGTCTTAATAATTTTCATTTACTGAATTTTCTGTTTAATGTGTTCCACTAAAAAATTCTATGGCAGACAGGAATAATCCAGTGCTCCACATAGGGAGAACAACCAAGAAAACTTGCAGGGACATGATGAATGGCTTTACATTCCAGGGGAAGTGTAGACCCAAAGTGCAGGACAGTGCCTGCTGATGCAATTCGTATGAATGGTTCTAACAGCCACGACACAACTGCAATTGGGTTTTCACTATGTTGCCAGTGCAGAGAAAAGTTTCCCCCTTCTCACCATTTCCAGGGCATGTTCCATGATCAAAGCCCATTTCCACCAGATTTCCTTAGGGACAAAGACCTGTTCCCTCCATAAAAAATCTTTCCTGACATAGATGAACCATACAGACAGATACTCCTATTCAACCTTAAATTTGCCCAGTTTTAAGCACTTAAGTTTTTGCTGTCTGTACAGGGATGATTTTCATCCTCAATGACCGTAAATGCCTACTTGTTTCAAAAGAAAAAAAGAAATGTAACTTGTATTCTTCCTGTGCCTTTTCAAGTGTGCATTCTGAGCACATTAACTTATTTTTTACACAGCTGTACCTATCCAATGGAAATTCTCACATCCAGGGACATCTTGCAGATATGAACATTACCTGGATTACACTGAATCTAAAAGGCCAAAAGTAGAGAAAAATTATGATGTTTTTCACAAGTGTGATTGGCACATTTTCATAGAATCATAGAGTTGCAGAATCATTTAGGTTGGAAAAGACTTTAAGATCATCAAGTCCAACCATTAACCTAACCCTGCCATCCCACCACTAAACCATGTCCCTAAGCACCTTGTCTCCCCATCTTCTAAATACCTCCAGGATGGGGACCCAACCACTTCCCTGGACAGCCCCTTCCAATGCTTGACAACTCTTTTGGTGAAGAAATTTTTCCTATTATCCAATCTAAACCTCCCCTAGTGCAACTTGAGGCCATTTCCCCTTGTCCTATCGCCCTTTACCAGGGAGAAGAGGCCGACCCCCACCTCGTTACAGC
>BOSO01012861.1:11315-24849 GCA_018403395.1 Gorsachius goisagi
CCAGCTTTGTTGCTCTCCTCTGGACATGCTCCAGTAACACAATGTCTTTCTTGTAGTGAGGGGCCCAAAACTGAACACAGTATTTGAGGTGTGACCTCACCACTGCCGAGTACAGGGGGATGATCACTTCCCTACTCCTGCTGGCCACACTATTCCTGATACAAGCCAAGATGCTGTTGGCCTTCTTGGCCACCTGGGCACACTGCTGGGTCATTTTCCCTACAACATTCACATTTGCTGCAAAAAACCCCTTGTTTCTCTGAGTTGTCAAATCAAAACATGTAAAAGACAAAGCTATATTGTTCCTTGCTAGTACGGTAAATACTAAAATGATAATGATGACAGTGATTGTTCAATATACGTTAATTACTTATTCAAAAACAAAGGAGAAGACAGGACAAAAGAGCAATGTCTGTTCCCTGTTATCTCTACCGTTTCTCTTCCATTTTCTTTCCTTCCTATCTGTATCAGTGTTTTTTTAGTTTTTAAGGAACATGTATCTTGCCACCTCTTGCCCAGATCTTCAAAGCATTCTACTAGATCTAGTCCTCAGTTTCAAGTTTGGTTACAAACCAGGCCTGGTTTGACCGAAAGGGAGAGTTTGCACCAGTCACTGACACACTACCGTCTCAGGGTGGATGAACTCTGTCTGCCTAGTTCTGAATCCCCTTGAACATCAAAGGTCTAACTCACACTTCAGGGTTAGCAGGGTCACATACCACCTAAAAGAAGACTAATGCTGCCTGAACCATTCACAACAAGCTTCTTGTTTGACAGTTTTTGCCCCATTTTTTATTCTCAAATGATGTGCAAGCAAACTTGTATTTTGTCACATTCTTTAATAATTCACTAAACACTTTATATGAATTCATTCAAAGAATGGTCTGAACTATCTGCTCTCAGCTGAGCTGTAAGACTTGAATATTTGTAGTGTGCCTTTCAGGCTGCAATTTTCCACCTGGTGGTGGCTCCTGATCTTTGGAAGGTTCCCAAATCCACAGAAAGGTTTCAAGATGACCACCCAAATGATCCTGATGCACATGCCCACAGAAATAAATTTAGGTTTGTACAATGCTTTGTCTCTGACAAATAATTTTGTCAAGGGGAATTCAGTTAGGAAAATTGGCAAAAGGCAACCAGAGAGGCCACTGCATTATCAATAAATATCATCAAATAGAGGACCTCTTCTCTGCTGTTTTTTTCCTAAATGACAGCAGGGACTAAAAAAAAACCCCAAACAATCAAGAAAGGGCCTCAGAGAAAAACATGTAAGAGAAAAAATGGAGGCATAGAAAAAATTAGGTGTAAAGATGTTATCACAATGGGGCAGCCATTCTGCAATGGAATAAGGAATGGTGAAAAAAAATGTAAAAGACACTGGTACTAGCCACGCGCATATATGGTTCTTTGATCTCACCTTGAGGAAACTCACTGCCTTTCAGTAGGCATCAGATTATCCACATCAGAACACACTGCCAAGATTTTTGGCGTATAAGAATTCACTCCAGTTGAGGAGAAATAACATGTTGGAAGTCAAAAGGCCCAGATAATCCAAAGCAAGCAATCAGTTAAGAATCCCACTTTTCTGTCAAAAAAAAAAGGTGTTTAGAGCAGTTATATAAGTCAGGTTAAAAATTACTATGAAACAGACATACCCTTTGAAAACAGGCTATTATAAAAAGTTTTCAAGCAGGACTAGCTTTGCAATCCCAAAAGACGCACTGTGAGTGTATTGCAAAACCTCATCTCTATAGCATGTCTATAGCATCTTAGCACTGGTGTGAAACAAATATAAGGGCAGCAAGTGTTCTGTGAACTTCATTCAGACCATTGCTGGAACAAATCCAATTTGGACCTTAAGAAAGAGGCAGGCAGAGAAAAGGGAACTTTCTCTCTTTTACAGCTAAATTAAAGAAGCAAATGCAAATTGTGGGTATAAATTCATAAGGCTATTTTTCTCCTAAGACATGAACCTTAATGTAGGGACTATCCTTTCCACTATTTCTAAGCCTTCATGTTACAGCTTGTAGCCCCTAAGTGAAAGCAGGTTATGCAGAATAGGGTAAAGATTGTGGACAAAAGGAAGAAACAGGTACTTGTGGGGTGAACGTATAAAACCAATGGAAGAACAGAATGAAGCAAATGTGAATGCTATTTACTGGATTTTTACAACTGTATTTGCGATGGTGTTATAGTAAACCCTAACCCTAGTCTGCTTTAGCTCTACTTAAGGTCTAAATGTAGACACATCAGACAAAAGCAACGAGGCAGTCCTACAGAAGCAGCAGTTTCACCTGCAGCATAATGAACTAAAATGGCATGGGTATTGTGAATAACTAATTATCCAATAATTACTCTAATAATTAATCTCATGAATACCACAGAAATTAACGTAGATAGAAAATTACCTGGGTGGGAAAATGAAATAAAACTATGCACAATGGTATTTAAAGGACATAAAAATTCACATCAGTTATAAAGGATGTTTCCAAACAAAGACATCTATTGAAAGAAAGTGATAGAAACCCCTTAACTTATCACTTAGGACATTTAAAAATAAGCCAAAATAAACCACTGGAAAATTTAGCATGATGACTAATCTCACACTGACTCCATAATCTTGCAATAGGGATGGAGAATGTTCCAAAACCTCCTTTCCATCTCTAATGTCTAATATCTGTAAGCCTCTGGACATGTTTGGGCTATTCAGCCATGGATATTAGGTCTGGCTCCAGAAAGCAGCATGATACCAGCGTGCAACTCAGTTCCCAGAGTCTGGGAAATCTCCAGGACACTGCCGTTGCTAACCACTTTCCCAAAAGTACCAAGTTCAGTCTCATCTTTAGAGTCTCCCTAATCTGATCTATCCCTTTTGGGGAACTTTGAAAAGAGCAGCTGCCTCAGGCAAGCAGAAAGATGACAGCATAGCTCACCTCCACTGTGCACAGGGAGAATGATTACTGTTTGTTAGGAAGAGCAAAATACTCATTTGCAACATGTCTAAGAACGGCTGGTGGCTCAGTGTATTTTGATGTATCAAAGACCTGAACACAGTATATCACCTGAAAAGAAAACCACAGTTATTATGCAGTGTTGTTACCAAGATCTCCCAGCTCAATATTATAATGCTTATTATTGGCACAGTGACAAGATTATGACTGACTGAGTTTCTCCATCATTTCTGAAGCCCCTAATTTTTGTTAGCTGCAGAAAGGAGATACATTTTCAAAGCTATCATCTGTGACTGTGAATGATTCCTTTTTGAATGTCAAACTAGCAAATCTAATTTTCAAAGGTTAGGTGCTCGACATACTCTGAAAATCAGGCTGTCTGGAAACGGCTCAGACTGTGCCCCTAATATGGAAGTAACCAAATCATTCATCACTTTTGCAAATTAAACTTTTAAGACACAAAGACATTTTTCTTTCATCCCAGCATTCAGATACCACAGCTAAGGGCGTAGTAGAGGAATGGAGCGGAACTCTACTAACTGCTTTGACATCTTTTAATTTTAGGTGAAGTGTAGGAAGAAAGATGCATGTACCTGCATGAATGTAGCTGCTGTTCTTGTCAAAAAATCTGCTAATTATCCAAGCTATCTCCCTCCATATAAAAATCCACCTTAAGTCATTCTTCTCTGATATTTCAAGCAAATGAACAAATGAACTAAAGGGAGTTTAGGCTGCTGACCATACAAAAAGTTGCACTGATGAACTAAAACTGCCTTTTAAAAGACCTAGTTAAATCAGAGAAAATCCTTACCCAAGCACATTTAAATTAGTTTTTTTATTGAGTAACACTGATTTATTTGAATTTGGTAATCTAGGTCAAGACTCTAAAATATTTGCATGCCTACTTCATGTTTAGAATACTATTTAGTCTATATACATTTTGTTTCAGTAGAATGAAAAAATGAAAAGTCCTCCAAGAAGGTGTAATAAACAAGTCTGGCACTCTTTTATAGCAGGTCAACTCAATAAAGACATCACCATTTCTTGATGATATGAAGACAGTTGTGCTTAAAGAGACCTATTGAAACACACCCAAAATCAGTTTGCTAACTCCAAATTTACATTGAATTAGATTTTTATTACTTTAATCAAATTGTTTTGAAAGACAGTTTTATTTTAACCACAGCTACTTTTGTGTGTAAACAAGGCCTTAGGCAAATACCATCACAGGATAGATCAAGGATACCTACACTAAATTGAACAGATTGGGGATATGCTTTTGAATGGCATGTCTCACTGCAGCCATCTTCACATTCTAATACAGAAATTGAATTTGGATGTGGAAGAAATAGGAGACCAAACAAGGACTTACTCTGCTAGAGTACATGTTACATTTGTGTTGGTGTAATCTGAAACCACAAAATGAAACTGCTACACTTATTTTTGTCCTTCAGACTGTATAGAGTGGAACTCTGCTTAGCCACACAGCTACTAATTTCTTCATGCTCTCATATAGGAAAACCCAGAATTTCCTAGCTCTTGTAAACTTGTGTTACATGAATTTCAAAGAAGAACATGCAGAAAATGAAACACAAACCTAGTAGCTGCTTTGGGGAATATCTTGTCGTAAACCTGTGAAGAATTTGAAAAATAAAAAAAAAAAATCAAAAACCCCAAACCAACAGCCAAACACAAAACATCTAACTGCCTTTCTGTGTATGTTGACATGTCCAGCAAAGAATTTCCGTAATACCGTGATGGTTGAAATTGCTTTGACAAAGTGACAGCATGTGTGGTTTACATTCATCTTTGTAGAACATGGTTATTTAAAACCTTTATCTAACTGGCTTAACAGGTGACCAGAAATGTGTTACTTTCACAATTATTTTTGCCTTTGTTAGGACCAAAAAAGGGTTGGAGTCCTACTCTGTTCTTAGATTTGTTTTAACAGCATGTGTGGTCTAGTTTGTAGTTTAGATTGGAAAAGAGTTCAAAAAAGCAGTCTGGCAAAGTATTGTGCAATATTTCCATGTTTACTGTACTGGATACACTGGGTAAATACTCTCAGTGATACTTACTATTTCATATATGAATAACAATCTCCAACTTTACAAGGATGCTACTCAATTTTTAAGTAAATATTATACGTGGAAAAGGCATATTGGGAAAAAAAGGAGACACTGTTAAAAATACATTTAAGGCAAATTTATGGATCCTCTCGAGTGGATGGACCTCAAGGCAGGGACTAGGGGAATAAAGTTCCTCCCACTGTAAGAGAAGATCAGGTTCAAGACCACCTGAGGAACCTGAATATATGTAAGTTTATGGAACCTGACGAGAGGCATCCCAGTGTCCTGAGGAAATTGGCTGATGTAGTTGACAAGCCACTCTCCATAATAGCTGAAAAGTCATGGAAGTGAGGTGACTGGAAAAAGGAAAACATTGCACCCATTTTAAAAAAGGATAGAAAGGAAGATCCTGGGAACCACTGACCTGTCAGCCTCACCTCTGTGCCTGGGAAGATCATGGAACAGATCCTCCTAGAATCTGCACTAAAAAGCACATGGAGGACAGGGAGGTGATTTGAGACAGCCAGCATGGCTTCACCAAGGGAAAGTCTTCCCTGACCAACCTAGTGGCCTTCTATGACGCCTACATCAGTGGACACGGGAAGAGCTACAGACATCATCTATCTGGACTTCTGTAAGACCTTTGATATGGTCCCCCACAACATCCTTCTCTCTAAATTGGAAGGATGTGGATTTGATGGATGGACTGTTAGGTGGATAAGAAATTGGCTGGATGGTTGCATCCAGAGAGTAGTGGTCAATGGCTCAATGTCTGGATGGACATCAGTGATGAGTGGTGTCCCTCAGGGGTCTGTATTGGGAGCAGTACTGTTTAATATCTTCATCAATGACATAGACAGTGGGATCAAGTGCACCATCAGCAAATCTGCAGATTACACCAAGCTGAGTGGTGCAGTTGGCATGCCTGAGGGATGGGATGCCATCCAGAGGGACCTGGACAAGCTTGAGAAGTTGGCCCCCATGAAACTCATGAGGTTCAACAAAGCCAAGTGCAAGGTCCTGCACCTGGGATGGGGCAACCCCTGGTATCAATACAGGCTTTGAGGATGAAAGGACTGAGAGCAGCCCTGCAGAGGACTTGGGGGTACTGGTGGATGAAAAGCTGGACAGGAGCCAGCAATGCGCACTCACAGCCCGCAGAACCAACCATATCGTGGGCTGCATCAAAAGAAGCACGGCCAGCAGGTTGAGGGAGGTGATTCTGCCCTTCTACTATGCTCTGGTGAGACCCCAGCTGCAGTACTGTGTCCAGCTCTGGTCCCTCAGCACAGGAAACATACGGACCTGTTGGAGCTGGTCCAGAGGAGAGCCATAGAAATGATCAGAGGGCTGGAGCACCTCTCCTTTAAGGAAACGGTTATTCAGCCTGAAGAGAAAGCTCTGGGGAGACTTTATTGCAGCCTTTCAATATTTAAAGGGGGCTCATAAGAAAGATGGGGACAGACTTTTTGGTGGGGCCTGTAGTGATAGGACAAGTGGTAATGGTTTTAAATTAAAAGAGGGTAGATTCAGACTAGGTACAAGGAAGAAATTCTTTACAATAAAGGTGGTGAAACACTGGAACAGGTTGCCCAGCAAGGCGGTAGATGCCCCATCCCTGGAAACATTCAAGTTCAGGCTGGATGGGGGTCTGAGCAACCTGATCTAGTTGAATACGTCCCTACTCATTGCAGGGCAGTTGGACAGTGTCACAGCACTGTATTTGCAGGACCCAAGTCATTAGTATTCCAAAATTACTCATGATATCCTGCCTCCAACTCTTCCAAACAGGCCCATGCCACATTCTCTTTATATGTGTGTCCCCTTCCTGTAATGGCAGGACTATCTGCACTTCTTTTTATTCTCTGCTCCCATAACCTCAGAGACTGAGGTACAGTCAGCTGCTTACAGATTGAGTAACCCCAGATCCATCCAGCACACATATTAGTTCATTCCCAGGCTGTCTTCTGGGAAGCAACCAGGGAGCACCTCCACACATAGCATGCTCCAGAGTCAACAAAGTCCCCAACCGGTCCTCCAAAGCTACATCAGCATGCTCTGCTCTCCCACACATTCCCAAATCACGCCCCACAGCATGCAACACATACCACATTATAAACAAATCACACCGGCAGTCCGCAACATGCATTGACTGGAAAAATGCTATAACAAGTATCATAGATGTCAACAGGAACCGCAGGCTGACTGGTGTGCAAGCAGACATGTGTAACCTGTTCCAGAAGGGATCAGTCCTAGATTATACATAGGTGAATCAATTCAAAATAATTGGCCTAAAGGCCAGGTGTTGAATGCCCTTAGTAATGTTCACAAGACTTTACACTGGCAAAGATACCCTTAAAAATGTACATCCAACATAACAATGTCTAACTGATCCTACAGCATGAAGTGCAGTAGTAGTCTCCTCAGCTACAAGCTTCAATTCAGTGGGATGGCTGTCGATCAATAGAATTACTTACTATCCTCCCTATTAATTATATTTCTTTCTGACTAAAGCAAGAGAGAGGAGGGATGCTCACACTGGAAAGCCCTGCACATTCTAGTGAATAAATTACTATTTTGGGGAGTATTCACACCTAACTTAGGCTAACTTAGGACACCAGTCTCCCAAACAGCCCTGCACAGTCAATAAAAAGATAAGCTACTCCAGATGTGGAGCAAGAACCTGATTCAGACGCCTTCACTTGCCCTTACTTCTCCATTGAAACAGACACCACTTGGGAAAGCATTATATTCATTTCCACCAGCCCCGGTCTGGTAAGTCACAGGGTTTTTCTTCTGTAACTATAGAGTGCAGAAGTTATTATTTATGGGTCTCTGAGGGTACATCAAATGCAAGAACTCAGCAGTATGCGCATGTCCATATTCAGTCATCTGCACAGGCTACCACTGTGAGTGACACCTTACTGGGGCCATTTCTACAGGATGAATGTGGGTGTATGCGTAGGACTTCTACTGCCTCCCATGACCGCCATGCACCACAACGCCAAGGTTCTGAGAACAGACTTCTGTACGAGGCTACCTTTCAGTGACAGGAGAATCCTCTATTAGTAGGGAATTCAATCCCTTTTCCAAGAAGAAAAAGTGCTCTCTCACTGTGTATCTCCATCAGGCTCATACTAAGATACTACTGGATGCACAAACTGAAATTTTATCAGCTAATTAATTCAGAGGACTCCTGCCAGCCTTTTTTAATCATGGTTGTAAATCTCTTGAAATGTAGAAAAAGCAATATAATCCAATAAAAGACATGTGCTTAGAAATCATTTGAGAGGAATTAACCACATATATAGGCCATGTATTTTTAATTACATCTGAATGTGAACAGTTAAATGTTAAGGTTAACTGGTTTTGTATCTACCTGTTTTTCCTATTTTCTAAAGACTCTCAATGTAAAATAGGTCAGAGAAAGAATTAAAGCAAACACGAGTTGGAAAAGAGATCCATTAGTAAAGGGTGTGAAATAAAAAGGGGGAAAAGAGATCAGGATTAAACAAAAAGGTGCCCAGGACTCTTTGCTATGAATGCAGATCAGATACATACTGGCATTTCTGGCTGCTAAAATGACCCCAAATGATGGAATACTGCTACTCTATTTGGAGAGCTGATGTAAACAGAATTAATTGCTAAGACAGGAGGGAGAACAGAAAACGCAGCAAATGTGGGAATTCAGAAAGCGATCAGATCTTATTTTACTGTCCAGTCAGCATTTCCATTATTATTACTGTATGAAACTTGTATTTCCTTAACTGAAAGGTGCATGTGAAAACCTCTGCCTATGAATGATGCAGTGCCTCATGCCACCATGCCCTGCCTTTCAGACTAGCAGGCAAAATGGACACTGTCCCCAGCCAGGGAAGCCTGTCCGCAATAGTGGGACCATGCACTGATCCTCTTCCTCCTGCTCAGGCAGCTTCACAGCAGCCTCTTCCCAGCTACACAAGGATGCAAGCCTGGCAGCGAAGGCTCCTCTACTCCCCCTCCTGGGAGGTCCGAAGCTGAGCTGCTGCCATTCCTCACAAAGCAAGTGGCCTGCTTTCTGCTCCAGACATGAAGGACAGCCGAGCTGGATGGATTTTGCAGATGAAGGCAAGACCTGGGAGGGCTGCAGAAGGCAGCCCCACTGGGAGGGATGGCCAGCCTCACACGCTCGCCCATGCTGGGGAAGTTCAGGCGGCCCGTCCCCACGACAAGGTGCCATCCTGCCCCATTGCAATCCCCTCTCTCAGATGCTGTGTGCCTGGAACATCCCAGCATCCAGGCCCCTTTCACTCCAGCTGCACCAAGGTGGACCAGTTTCCCCAGCAATCAGGCAGTACAGCAGAACTTCATACAGCATCTGCAACATCGTCTCCAACGTACTCACCCCAAACTACCCAAATTCCACCAGTAATGGTGCCTTCATCAGCGAATAGGGCGGCAAAGCAATGCATGAATGAGCCCACTGTAGATGGCAACGTGTGTATTTACTGCACCCTGCCTCAATGGCATCTGGCATTTTTAATAATACTATTAAACAGAAATTGAAAGAAACGGCTCTAAACCAGGTGGATGAAGGCAGGGTTTCTGAATGCAGTTTCCACAGATTTAAAAACTCAAGTAAACGCGATTTTTGCACCAGAAGAGGCAAAACTGTACTGAAGGAGAAACACAAGCAGCTTGTAAAACTGATGACAATGGAGCAAATCCCCACAAATGGTTCTCAACACATCAATCACAGACTCCCAGCCGCGCCGCACCACCATTCCACCTTCCACGCACTTTCAGACAGGCATCGGTCTGCACCGCATAGGATCCCAAGATCCCCGAGTTTCTGGAAAATAGATTTAGTTCTAATTTTTGTGACAGATGGAGTTGATAGCCTCAGGATGAAAAAAGCGCCAGTTTTGACAGGCAGCAGATACCGATGCCCCTTGCGGTTGGAGACGATGTTGCTCTGGAATTAAGGTAGCACGAAAACGAAAGGCTATGGGTAAATGCACCACTGCTTATTTTGTTACGCTCCTCTCGTCGTGCCTTAATATTTATATTTATGTGCCTACTTCCTTGTAAGCAAAGCAAAGTGAACGGAGAGTGTAACAGGAAAGGCAGGACGCCAGGGAGGTATTTTGCTTTGAATGAAAACACATTTCATCCCCTTAGTCTAACAAATTTTAAACAACTTTTTAATAGTTGGCAGATACCCACAAGTATCAAAGAACTCCACTTGGCTCTACTGTACTTGTACTGTCAACGGGCATCCTTGTAGGTCAGTGTCTTAAACCCGTGTACAAAAACCTCAGGCGAGAAGCTGAGCTGGACGAGCTCAAAATCGGTTGGGGATGCGGCAAGTGGAACTGAAGTTTCTGAAGGCATTAGCGAAGTAGTACTTACGGGGTGGCAGTACACCGCTAACAGTGAGCTTTGCTCTCCCCCAGTGCACGAACGCACCGAAACCTGGAGCCCTGTTTAGACTTCAGGAAGGAGAAAGTCGCCCCCATTTTGAGCCTGATCCTCCCTACCTTTGGGGAAGCGGCTCTGCCCTCACTTGGCTCAGTGGGAAGCTCGGGCATGCACAGGACTCAGCGTAGAGACCTTTTCTCCCCCCGCCCCCCGCCTGCAGGGAGCGGGACCAGCTTAAGAACAACACCCTTGCAGGAGCAGCACGCAGCCCCGCGCCGCCCGCTCTTTCGCCTCCGCGGCGACGCGGCACGGAGCTCCCGGGAGGAGAGACCGGTCCACGTTAGTGCAGCTGAGGAGAAAGGGGCCTGGATGCCGGGGTGTTGCGGGCCACGCACCTCCAGCCCTGCAGCGCCCAGCCCCGCCGCCGCCGCTGCGCGCCCCTCGCCCGGCCGCCGCGCCGCCTTAACGGGAGGAGGGGCTCCTCGGGGGGCTGTCACTCTCCTTAAGCCTTTCCTTTCAAGCTTTGAATGTGAGCTGCTCTCCAGCCCCCCTCCCTCCTACCCTCCCTCCGGCAGATCGTAAAGAGAGGAGGGGAAAGAAAAAAAAAAAAAGTTTCAACAACAGGCCGGACCAATGGCAAGTGGCGAGGCAGGGAAAGGGGGCCGAGCGAAGGGAGAAAAAAGTGGAGAAAAGGAGAAAGAGAGCGAGAGAGCGCAGGCTGGGGGATGCGTAAAAGAAGAAGCGTTGCTAATTTTTTTTGTTTGTTTGCTTTTCCATGCATGCATAATGAGGCCTAATCAGAGCACGTTGCTGCTGCTCGGAGGGCACTTTTGTATTTAAAGCCTTGCAAAGAAAAAAAGATCCACAGACGGATCCGCAGAGCAGCTTGCAGGGCTTGTTGACAACAGAAGCAGCATCAGTCGCCCAGAGAGAAAAAGACCCCGAAGGCTGCCTCTTTTCCTTTCCCCGTGCTATCTTCTTGCTAGCGGGGAGAGAGACGACTTCTCCCCGCCACCCGAAAGTACAACTCGTCCCGAGAGGGAGCGAGCGAAGCCGGGACTGTGAATGGGATCGGAGCGGCTGGCATGTGCAGAGATGCTGCGAGCGGAGAGTTAAAAAGCTCGCGAAGAGGCAGCAGCGGCAGCGGCAGCAGCAGCTGGGCATTTATTTTGTGAAAAAAAAAAAAAAAAAAAAAAAAGCAGAGAGAAACGGATCGGCATGAGGAGCAGGGCAGCACCATGAGCTCTCCCGGCGCAGCCTGCAAGTCCCCGAGCGCACTCCGAAGCCGCTCTCCTCCGGGCCCCCGTTTGCACTGATTTGCCCCCACCTCTCCGGGCGCCTTCGCCGCCGTCTCCGCCTCGCCGAGCCGGGAGCAGCCGGTGGGGGGCACGGGACGGCCCCGGGCGCCTGCTTCGCACCGCGGCGCCGCCGGTTTCAGCTCCCGGGGGCCGGAGGGCCTTGGAGCCGGCGCGGATGGATTGATGCGAGGAGACCTCATGCACACGGCCGGCGGGAGTTTTGCAAACTTTTCCACGGGCGGCAGCTCCTTCTCCTCCTCCTCCTCGCCTACCAGCGCCTCTCCCCCGCTCGCCTGCGGCAGCAGCCACCGCCGCCCGCCGCGATGGTGGCCCGCTCGCCCGCTCGGCTCGGAGGTGGCGGCGGGCGCCGCTGGCCGCGGCCGGCCGCCTGGCTGTGGCTGGCGGCGGCGCTGGGCGCCGTGTGGCCGCCGCGGGGCTCGCTGGTGCAGGGCCGGCGGCTGATCTGCTGGCAGGCGGTGCTGCAGTGTCAGGGGGAGCCCGAGTGCAGCTACGCTTACAACCAGTACGCCGAGGCGTGTGCCCCGGTGCTCCTGCAGCAGCCGCCGGCGGGAGGCGGCGGGGACGGGCCGGCGGCCGCTGCAGGCTCCGCCGCCTCCTCCAGGCGGCGATGCCCCAGCCACTGCATCGCGGCCCTCATCCAGCTCAACCACACCCGGCGCGGCCCGGCGCTGGAGGACTGCGACTGCGCGCAAGACGAGAACTGCCGCGCCACCAAGCGCGCCATCGAGCCCTGCCTGCCCCGCACCAACAGCCCGGCGGCCGGCGGGCCCGGCGGGCCCGGGGGCGGCCCCGGCGGCGGCGGCCCCGGCGTCATGGGCTGCACGGAGGCGCGGCGGCGCTGCGACTGGGACAGCCGCTGCAGCCTGGCGCTCAACCGCTACATGACCTACTGCGGGAAGCTGTTCAACGGGCTGCGCTGCACGCCGGAGTGCCGCGCCGTCATCGAGGACATGCTGGCCGTGCCCAAGGCCGTGCTGCTCAACGACTGCGTCTGCGACGGGCTGGAGCGGCCCATCTGCGAGTCGGTCAAGGAGAACATGGCCCGCCTCTGCTTCGGCGCGGACATGGGCGGCAACGGCGCCGGCAGCAGCGGCGGCTCGGACGGCGGCATGGAGGAGTACTACGACGAGGACTACGAGGAGGAGCCGAGCCAGAAGGGGAGGGACGACGGGGAGGACAATGCGGGCTCCGAGCCCGGCTTCCCCGTGCAGGCGGATAGCGCCAGCCGGCCCGCCGCCGCGGCCGGGGCGCTGCTGGCCTCCATCTTGCTGCCGCTGCTGCCGCGCCTCTAGCGTCTCTCCCTCCCTCCCTCCTTCTCTCCCTCTCTCCGCGCCGGGCCGGGCCGGGCCGGGCCCTCCGCGCTGCTCCGCTGCTGGCCTCCTGCGGGCCCGCCCGTGGTGGTAGGGGGCCCGGCCGGCGGGGCCTCCCCGCGCGGCGCGGTTTTAAACGCTCTGACCGTGACTCCTCGGGCCGTTAGTCCGGGCGCTCCCCCGAAGGCGGAGGACCCCCGCCTCCGCCGGCGCCCGGCCGCGGCCTTCCCCCGGCCCGGTCCGGCCCCGCCTCCCCGGCGGCCTTCGGCTGGCGAGGCCGCTGTAGCCTTGCGGGGCTGCCGCCGAGGTGGTGGCCGGAGCGGAGCGGGGGCTGCGGGCTGCTCGTTCGTCGGGCGTTGCACTCGAGTGTGCACTATGCAATTGCTGCCACCCTGCCTTCGCCTTAGCAGCGAGCGGAGGGGCTGAGGGAGAGACTGCCGGCGAGGCAGCGGCCGGCGCTACGCCGCCGCCCGCGACCCCCCCCC
>BOSO01012861.1:25938-40293 GCA_018403395.1 Gorsachius goisagi
CCCCCCCCCCCCCAACCACAGAAAACCAAACCAAAAACAATGAACAAACAAAAATCTCTGTCTGCCTGTAATACTTTACATAGATGTAAATTACTGCTATTCTTACTTTAATGAATAATTACATGCAAGAAGTAAATACAGCTTTGAAAGTACTACTTTAAAAGAGTGGTTGATTTTATAATGCGTTGGCATGGTAACTGGCCAGTGCCAGAGGAGAGTAAAGCAGTGCAGGGACGCTGCTCCTGTATGTCTGTGGAATTACTCGTGCTTTCCCGGTGAAGTGGAGGCATGTTGCTCTCACCGACGCTCTTAGAAACGCTCCTAGGTTTGCACGCAAGAAAGCGGTGAGAAACAACATCACGCAGAGGCGGCAAGCGTGCATTTGGAACGCGGCTTTGGCGCGGGCAGTGGCCCGCGCATCACGGGGTCTGCAACAAAATGCACGGAAGTTTGCCATTCAGGCTGCCTTCTCCCAGAAGGAAGAATGCAAAAGTAAACACGCTGGAGGGATCGGCAATTACTAGATCTTGTAATACTGTTCTTTGGGGTTGCTGTGCATGGTGTGGAAGCCTGGTTTGCTGCCAGAGCTACTGCTCTACACTCAAACGCCCTTAGATAAATAATTACACTCTTAAGCTGTGTCGAGTGCTGATACACTTGACCTTGTAAATAGAGATGTTTGCAGTAGGAATAAACTCCAGCATTGGAAAATCTTTTAAACATTAGCACAAAAGAGAGAGCTCAGTCCTCTGGGGATTTGAGTTTGGACTGCGTCAAACTAGGCACTCACAAAAAAAAAAAAAAAGGGAAGGAAAAAGGGGGGAAGTTTATTTATCTTCTATTCATGGTGTTTATTTAAAGCTTTTAGTTTTAAATGCCGTGATTGGAAGGCAAGTCAGAAGTTTAAAAGCTACCACAAATAAACTTTGACTGAGGGGGCGACAGATTAGCAAGATAGTGTCTTTTTTTATCTTACCAGATCTTGACAGAGGGCAAATCCACATCTCTCTGTTGTATAAATCAACAAAATTAGAAATCCTTGCTTCTGGATTAGTTATTTCAACAACAGATTATTTTATTATTTCTTTTGGGGTGTGAATTTGATTAGGTTGCCCGGCGATAAACGCAGACAGGCACACGTGCACACTTACCAATCGGCTCCCAAAGGGAGTGTATGGGTACGGTGTGTGTCTATGATCTGAAGTTCGTTTTTAAAGTCATCTGAACGGTTGAGTAAGCGTATTGTTAACACAAAGCTGGAAACGTTGTTTCTTCGGGAAGAGGACAGAGTAGTTGGGTGAGACTTGTAAACAGAGTCAGCTTTCTTTACAAAGTGCCGAGTTCACAGTTGCGCAGGGGTGATTTAAATGTTTTCCCCAGTTCTTCAGGAGGTGCTCAGAAACATATTTTTCAGTTTGTCAACAGTTAGCGCCCACAAGGACTATTTAACTCCTTGTTGATGAAAAATTAAGTCCCAGCTAAAAGCCTTTATTTTTCTTCAGTTAGGAGTAAAGACATTAGCACTAGAAAAGGACTGATAATTAACTGCTACAATAAACTCAAGACTTGATTTTACAGGCTCCTGTCAAAAGCATCTGCCTGGAATAAATCAACACTGAGCACCACTAGGCAGGGAGGACTCATCTGCATGCTTCCTTCCCCACAGAAAGTGGATTGTTTTAATTTAAATAATTGTACAATAAATACAGCTGAACTATTTCTGTCCTGTGAACTCCTCCCCAGGAGATAACTCTGTGGGTTTTGTTGTGCCATCGGAGTAAGCGCCGTTTGCAGGAGGAATGGCTTCCTGTACTGGTATGCGTCCCAGCCTGCAAAGCCCATGCAGATGTTGATGTCCATCAAATTCGTATTTCTTTTGCTTGATTTTGAGACAAATGGGAATTCTTCAAATGTCAAGGGATGTAGTAAGGACAGCTTTAAGCAAGGAAAAGACTTCACGTTCCTTGACACAGGAAAGGAAGTTCTCTTGTTTGTCTGGTTATTTGAAAGTGCTCCTTGCCAAGGTCCTGTCCATCCAATCTCTTCCGGGGGGAGAAAGAACTCCTCACCATTTCATGTAAAATAATCCAGTAGGTTCTGCTCCCTTTTCATTCCCAGTTACCAGGTTTGAATTCTTGGTGACAGTTTATTTGTCTTTGGAGGCACTTCAGTGACAAATGTTTAAGGGAGTGTGGGACAATGGTGGAGAACAAGGAGGCAGTTCATTGAACTGACAGTGACCATACAGTAAATAGAGGGAGATTCAAGCTTCACTGATCACCCAAGCGCACAGCAAAGCTTTTGTATGCAATCACAATGGACATAACATAAGGTCTCTGTTTATTTTTAACAATATACACCAATGCGTACAGGCAGGCATACGTAACTTTCAAAATTGTTATCAGGGAGCACGAAGCTCTGGTTTGGTCACATTGGAAAGCATGATAGATTTTAGTTACAATCTCCTCTCCACTCCCCCTAAGAGCTGTTAGTGTACCAGATCTCTTACTGCAGGCACGCATCCATAGCATGCATCTGTGGTGGGGCCGCAAAGGTGGCTGCAGACAGCTTTGCAGGTGCAGAACAAGAAATTCCACCTCAATGCAATGCAAAGCCAGTACTTGCTTTTTGGTTTGTTTTTTCTTTCGAGTACACTGGAGCAGGGTGAGAAGGAATGCTAAAGTAACCGGGGTGCACGTATAAAAAGTAGCGGGACACAAAATTATCACCATCTGAGTCATGGAAAACACTGCTTGGGTGACTGAGTTGTGTTGCATCTTCAGTGTCACTAAAACAAATTCAGACCTTCCATCGATTTTATTCCTGTCCCCAGTAATAACATCACATGCTGCCACGGCTGCCTGTGGTAGCACACCCATCGCAAGCCTTCAGGAAAAGTAGGTAGCCTTGCAACAGGAAACATTTTCAAGTGGGAAGAGCAGTGCTTCTCTGTGAGATTTCAAGTCTGAGATACAGATTTGTAAGCAGTAAAGTTGAAAGTTACTGTATTTTACTTGAGGCATTGGCTGTGGTAGACAGTTGAAAAGGCTCACATTGACCATCTGAATGACGTAAGTAATGCACTATTAGCATAAATACTTTCTAAGACATCCATGTAATCAATTTCTTAAATAACAGAATGATCTACTACAAAA
The DNA here is from genome assembly GCA_018403395.1 of Gorsachius goisagi. Classification (NCBI taxonomy): domain Eukaryota; kingdom Metazoa; phylum Chordata; class Aves; order Pelecaniformes; family Ardeidae; genus Gorsachius; species Gorsachius goisagi. The sequence goes on from BOSO01012861.1 coordinate 29,094, forward strand.
TAGTGGACTGTATACACTATATTTTGGCACAAAGATGGTCATTCTCCCACTAGTAACCAGGGGCTCTAAATAAATGATTTCAACAATGTTTTATTAAAGGAGGACAAGAGCCCTCGAGCTGCATTAATCGGGGAGAAGTCGAGTGGCACTTTTGTTATGGAAATGTTAAACACATAATAGTTCAGGCAAACAATGTGGAGCCACTTCATTCTCTCAGCCATGCTGACACCTCTTAAAGAGGAACTGCAGGGAAGGATGTGGGAAAGATTTGCCTTCTGAGGAAGCTTTCAGCTAATATTTTGGATATTTACCTCCAAAACTCAGGCAGTGCAAATGTAACTGAAGGGCATAGAAATAAAATAACAAAGAGGGATGATTTATGCAGCTACTGCAGTGATCCACATTTGGTGCCCAAAATCAAAACAGTCATTGACAAAAAGACCTCTTTTTTTATAAGTTCTTTTCATGAATTTATTATGAGCCAAGTGGATATTATAGTAGAAGGTGATTGTGCACGAATACAGATACTTGTAAATGCACAGTGACATAGTGCTAATGCTATACCTTGGACATATGTCTGGGAGGACAAGGAGGAACACCCTGGAGTAAGGAAATAGACAGACGGAGATTTACTAGGATGGGTCAGAAGGTGAAGCGTGAGGTGTGGGCAACCCAGGAATACATCAATAAAATGATACAGAGCAAAGACATGACTGACTTAAGAGTGATTCATTTTCAGAAGTGGTATTTTGAATGGGGGAGAGGAAGATAGGGTGAGGAAAGGAGATGACCATTGTGTAGAGAAAGTTTGGAGAATGAACAAATAGTGTGCTTGCTAATAAGGAGAAAGAAGCTACAAAAACTTATCAAGAGGTTAGCTGAGACACAGACTGAAAATAACAAAAGCGGGGGGAAGAAAGGTAGCTGGCTTTAGTAATGTTGGCCGGGCCAGAGAAGGAAGAGTAATGAGGAAGTAAGATGAATATTCAGCTTTGAAGAGGATTTTTTTCCCATCTCCAACAGCTGGAGAATGAAGTTATCATCCCCATCTTCTTGGCGTTTGTGACACTGCACGTCAAACACTGTGTCCAGTTTTGAGACAACTCCTCCCTCAAGTTCAAAAAGGGTATTCAGAAACTGGAGGGGCTAGGGAAAGGCTGCCAGGATGTCTAGACTTTGTGACCAGTGAGGAAAATATGAGGGAGCTGAACTTTAGTCCAGCTGAGAAGAGGCTACCAGTAATCCAATGGCAACCTATAGCCACTGGAAGGGAACTTGTGAAGACTACAGGGCCAGACTCTTCTCACTAGTGTTAGAAGGTGTGACAAGGTGCAGCAGGCAAAAACTGTGGCTGGAAGGTTCAGACTGAGCATTAGGAAGAACTTTGCCAGGAAGGGTAGCACAGTACTGGGACAGGTTTCCTAGAGAAACTCCATCACTTCCATACTTAGAGGTTTTCAAGACCTGGCTAGCAAGAGCCACAGCTGAATGCATCTAGTGTTGGCTGGAATACAGCTTCTAGCAGGAGGTGGGAGTAGATGATCTCCAGAGGTCCCATCTAAATAGCTTTCTATAATTCTGTGATTTTATTGTTGACATGACGATGAGAAATCAAAGATGTTTTTTGGGTAGGTCTAGAGTGAGACCAAGCTCAGGAATACATATAGCACACTTTGATCGAGATGGTGATACAGGGAGGTTGGGGAGAAGAGGTAGCTATTACACATGCCCACAAGGCCAGAGAGAGTGGAAAACAGTTGGGAAGGGGTCAATGGAAGTTTAGAAGGACTGTGGAGACCAAAACTTATAACTTAGTCCAGCACCTGGAGACAAGAGGGAGAGAGGAAATATAATACAAGGGAAATACTGAAATGTAAGGGAATATAATGAGGAAAAGGAAAGTGTCTGTCTGATGGTAACACTTATGAATTGGGAAATGGGCAGTTTGATGGGAAAAGGGAAGGACAGGATGGGAAGAGAATTTGAAGGAAACTGAAAGTGCAGAAGGGACTTCTTTTTCCTTTCCAAGAGAGAAATACTTGTTTATAAACATGTCTTTGGCACTCATCACCACAATATCTTGCTGCCTCAAAACAATAGAAATACAAGACAACTGACTCTTCTCCATTTTAAGTATGCCTACATATAAATATAGACAGTGCAGACAGTCTGTATTTTTAACATGGTACTATCTGAGAGATTACAGTGCTCTGTGTAGTCACAAAACACACATCCTCATGGAAATAAACATAGCTTGCTAGATGTCCTCTCAATACAGAAATCAAGCCACATCTGTTTATAATATCTTGTACTAAAATAACGCAATCACCTACTTTATGGTGTGAGTATATATATTTGGCTTGCACTAGTTTTCATTGTTTAAAAAATATATGAGGCTAGATGGTTTAAACAGGACAAATATAATCACTACAGTTTCCTGTCATGCACTGGGAATGATGCTAAGCCTTCTGATTCAACTGGTGGTAGCAGTTGAGGAAGTACTGTTGTAGGCATGATCTTTATAGTTTTAGCATGATAACAACTAAATCTGGAAACTTCTCCACAAGAATACTTGCCTGTCTTATGAAATCCTATTGCATTCTGACACAGGAGAGTGAAATCACAATTTTTATTTTTTTTAACTCTGGAAGAGAAAATGCCATCAGAATAATTACTCAGTAGTGATGGTCTCCATGTTATGTCTTTCCAGGAGTTATGGTGTCATCTAAACTCATTAAAACATTTTGGATGTTATGCAAAAGTGCATTATAACAGGAAGTATAACAGCAGTCCACAGAAACTCTTATGCTATCTTATTTTTCTTTTTCATATTAGTGTATTCAGGTGTATACTGTATGTTTGCAAATTAATCAAAAAGACATGGGGAAGTCAAGTATAGACATATGTCTTGGTCTGTGCATCTCAGGGATTGAGGCCATGGAAGCAAATGCCATATAGGAGTGCGTATTGTACAGAAAGGACTGAAAGGACATTTGTGACAAATAGCTTGTCCAAAACATCTCACCTTTTTATGATGCAGAGTCTTGTTTGCATAGTTCCAAATCATTGACTGCCATTAGAGGTAGTTGGACTTTGCAATAGTGTAACTGATGTCAGTATTTAGCCTATGGCTTTATTTCTGTACTTAAAGATTACAGTTAGATAAATAGTGGTTGAGAAGACACAAAGTTATGTGAATCAACAGGCAACTAATGCTTGGGTTTGGCCTGGTGTAGCTTAGAGAGTTGGCCAAAAAACTGTGGAGTGCCCAGATGTGTTGAAGAATGTGTTACTATGCAAAAGCTATTGCTAGAGTGGGGAGGACATGTTTGGAAATGGAGCAGATAAGAAAGATAAGGAAATCTCAGAAACTGTGAAACCTTTTCCCTTTTGGGGCTGTACAAACCTTGAGTAGCTTCATTTTGGCAATATTAGGCTAAATTTTAGAAAATGCTGACTGCATGTAGAGACCGAATATAATCCCTTCCATTATACTCAGAAGTAATTCTGACTCTTTTCAGAGCTCATTGGGAACACTTTGGTCAGAATATTGTCTGCTTGGCCCGGATCTGTGTGCAGTAAGCAAGGAAAAGAGCTGTAGCAACCAAATGCTTCCTCTGTATAAAGCAGCATCCTGTCCTGTAAGCTGTAGGTACAAGCTAGTTGAAGTCTGCCTTTTTGGTATTCGTGGGAGCAAATTTGATTTTCTCAGTTTGGTAGGGAAAATTTGGTAAACTTATGAGACCAAGTGAAAGTGTTGTGTGGTGATGCTCTCTCAGCCCGGATTTGAAGCCCAGCGTGGTCTCAGTGCTCTGCTGCACAAACCGAGGGAGATGGTTGCACATCGGTAGCTCTGACTCACCAGATTTTTTTGGTTTGCAGTAGGGATATCTGAGACAGAAATTGTTCCTAACCCTGGCCCTGACTCTGCACAGGCCCTACCCTCACACCAGGGTATAATGCTGTAGACTATACCTGCCTTTCAGTTATCTCCTGGAATGCTACATCAGCTGGGCACTGCTGCTTGGAAAAGCATTCTAGCCTTAATCCCTTTTACCCCTGCTGCCATTCTGTGTGAGGAGATTAAGACAGGGTGCAGAAAGCTGGTTAAACTACCTCAGCTCTGTGTGGAGAGTCTTCTGCACTGGGGCAGTTTTAAATACCATGTCTGCTGCCAAAATGGGCAAGGACCCCATCATGGACTATTGCCGGCAGGATTTCTGTTAAAAAATGGTAATAACTGTGGTAATTCAGATACAGACTTTTGAAATAGTACAAATATGGCCTTGACTCATTGTAGTACTATAAGAATCCTGTAACTTCCATTTGTTTGGACTGTTTTTGTGATCCTTCAGTGGGCAAGCTTTATGGCAAAATAGTTCTGCAAACAATTAGAGATGCTTTATACTTTGTGTTGTCTGTTTTGGGAGAAGTAGTGTGAAGAAGAGATAAAAATGTATTCAGAACTTTGCCTACAATTTTGAGAGAATAATGGTAAACCTTTTGTCCTGATTCCTTCGTTCTCAATGATAATAAGCTAAGTGAAAACATAACGTTTTTTTGGAAATGTCTCCCTATTTATAACTTTTACGAGTTTCAAAATTTAAGTTATCAGGGGTACATAAATAATGACAAAATTTCAATGACTGTGTGACTCTAGATCAGAAGAAAAGTAATGAAAATGAAAATATATTTTCTGCAAGGTTATGATATTAAATTGTTTGCCTTGGGAGATAACACATAAGTAGCCCTTTGGCCAGCAAGAAATACTAATGTATTATGGAGAAAAAAACCCCAACATTATTTCAAATTCATTATACTAAAAATATAAATCCTAAGAAGAATATGTGGTTTAAATACTGATTTAATCTTTAAAACAATGGCAGTTTTATTAAAAATTGTATTTCACTTTTTTGAATTTCCTTTAATAACTCTGAGGATCTACATACCTTCAAAGAATATAATTCAATAGGACTGAGACTTTAAACATAAAAACCTTCAGGAAATTCTGGTATAGATGAGCAATATATATATTTTTTAATTTACTTTAAATAACTACCTGTATTTAACAATAGCTAAATACTCATTGTAGCAAAAAAGTGATGAACAGTATAATATACCAGACAGGCTTGCTTTTCTGCTAAGATTTCTATTCTTCCATTTGTTTCAGATTTGCTTAAGAAAAAGAATGTGAAAGACACGGTTTCAGGAACACACTGCCTCTTTAAGAGGATACAACATGCCTATTAATAATTGTATTACTCCTCTATTATTGTTAAGAATAATGAAGGAATGGGAGCGTTGGCCCCCAAGCTGAATTTATCCTGAAATGTTTTCAATTAACTCTTGGCACCGGCAGGAAAGCATCAAACCTTTCCCATGCTGAAATATGGAAAATCTGCAGGGAACATCCCAGCAGGAGTGGAATTTCATTAAAACAAGCACATCATAATTCAACGACTTCTGCACCCTCTTTAAGCCTTTCTATTGATAAGGAGTCCGAGGCGATTTTTATGGATTTGCAAGGAGAAATGATTTCATAAGATCTTTTCAAAGAGTTTGTTTTGGCTGAGGCTTTTGAGTTATTATCTGCTCCCTGATGAAAAAATAGTAAGACATTTGGCATAACTGTGACTACTAGATAAGAGGCAGAACTGAAGAGACTTTAAGCAAAATTTTATCCCTCAGAAAACCACTTTCTGTAATCTCTATATGAACTGACTCCACAACTATTTTCCCAGATCTTTTAAAGAAAGAATTGCCATTAAAACCTGCACTTTTGGACAACAAAATGTGGAGATTAAAGCAGGCTTGGGGCTAATTACACATTCAAATACAGACACAGACATTTTAATATGAGTTATACCCACACATTTAGTAGTCAAATTAATGTGTGCATTGATTTAATAAAATACATATCCCTTTGCCCAGACATAGATTATCTTAAAATGTTTGGCTATACTATATATAAATAAAATTAGCACATAAGTGGGATATAGGAAGTGTATTATTTCTAAACACTATTGAATGCTTAGCTCTTTTTTCCTACAAAGTGCTCTATGATTTTATCTTGGCATAACTCTCCACCCCCTGCAAAATAATTTTTCCTGTCAGGATATAGCTAGGGTATAGAGACACAAATTTTTGCACTTTACAAAACACTATCAATCATGTTCATTAACCTGTTTTATAATCAAGTATTTATACTAATCCCCACAAAAGACACAGGCTGCATTTAATTGTCAGCACTGAATATCTGTGTCAGTCTCAGATTCCCTGTTTTCAAGTGGTATTGAAAGTGGCACCATACAGTGACAGGTTTTGGGGAAGATGCTGAAGAAGGAGGTGGTACCTTGTGTGTGGTTGCTGTTGGTAGGGGCATCTTTTTTTTCCATCCCTATCCCATTGCTCCAAAAAGGCCCCCAGGCTGTGTCTCCAGTGCTGTCTTGAGTACATGGCCTCTCCTCCTGAGATTGGAATGATGCATGTTAAGGTGGTGCCTCAGTTTGCCACACTAACAAGTAATTGCTGGAGTCACCCTTCAGTGAACTTGCACTACAGGAGCCCTCTTCAGTTAGGCAGGGACAGGAAAACTCATATAACCAAATCAGCCCATGTGATTTGAATCCACACTGTCACAATTTCACTGCATGTCTTTCATTCAACATAAACAGGAGGACTTTGCAGATGCACATATATGCATATTTTTACAGCAATCTGGTTTTGTCTTTGGCAACCAAGATTTATTCTGAGATTTCAGCAGTATAATACTAATTTGTAGCTTACAGTTTTTCGTTCACTTACATGATAGATGAAGCAGTAGTGTAAGGGTTAGAGTACCAATTGTTCTATTTTTCTGGAAGTACTGCAGGAGTTTTCTGCCTTCAGTTTGCCGTGTTACACCTACACCTTCTGCATCCTCGGCATCCTGCACCAAGGAGTTCCACTGAAGTCTGAAGATTTTCCTTTTCTTTGGTGGGACTTTGCCACCCAAAACCCTACTTTTTTTGTGGGGAGAAAAAATAAATGTTTCTTGACACCTCTCCCTTGCCCCATGGTGATTTTAAAGTGCTTTTCCACATCCCTCTCAATCCTCATTTTTCCATCCCTGTGATCATTCTTCCTGTACTACCTCTAGTTTTATAGTACATTGGGGATAAGAGGAGCAGATCTGCAAGTGAACTGTAGGAAGACACTCTTTCCCCTTCTTTTAGATGGTTTCCAAGCTCAAGATTATGTGGATGGATTTAAACCTGTTGGTTCAGAGAATTAATCATGACAGAGTATTTATAGCTTGGGGTATCTGAAAAGTAATGACCACATATGGCTGCTAGTGCCCTGAATGCAATGACTTGAGTGTCTCAGTTCAGTTTGCAGTGGATGAGTCTAGCTGAGGACAGGAATGTAACGAATGCAAGAGGCTTAGGTTTTTCATTTCTATCAAAGTTTGTTGCATGATAGGGCAAGGCCTTTAGTCTTTTTTCCCCTTTGATTTCTTTAAAAGATGGCTAGCATACTGTGACCTACAGAGAGATGGAAATTTACATTCACTGCTTTTTATGATATTTTTGATGCCCAGTAACTGGGAAGATTACCAGGGAAAGGATTGCACTGCACACTCCCCAGTTTATACACATTTACATTATTTTTTACCATTATAGCTCAGGCCTTCTGCTGCCTTGGTAGCCTTGCTGTAGTCCATTCAATGAGCACAACAGATTAGAAAAGAAAGAAACATTGAGCACTACTAGTTATTGAGGACAAGGTCCACTTAGATCTCTTACCTTTTTATGAGTCTTTTGCTGTTCTCATCACTAGGATTCTCACAGTGCTCTTACCCATAAAATGGTCAGCACTGCTTGCTACCCTTTCCTTTTAGGCTCCTATCATGATCTTCCTATGCAAACACAAAAACTTGCATTTTGCCTTTTCTGCTCTGGGTGGTACAGCATCCTGGCATTCAGCCAAAAGGTCATAGTGTGATTTACCACCATAAGAAGAGTTTAGAACAGTGCTGTATCTTGCAGGATATTCCTAGAACTCATTCACTCATAATGAACTCAGTATTATTTTTAGCCTTATTAAGACAGTGGCTTATGACATGAGCTCAATGATCTGGGTCCTGTTCAATGAGACAGATATTCAAAAGGCATGTTTTACCAAGCCACAAATACCTTTTGGACCAAATTCCTCAGGTCTAGAACACCTGATCTAGTCTACTGATGACATATGTATGATGACATAAATCTTCATGAAATTAGGACATTTGTTTGTGCAGGTTACTGTCAAAAAGCTTTTTGAAATGGTGACTGGGAGAGCACAGTTAACACTCTCAGCACAGACAATAGTGTTTAACAATGCCAAGATAATAATTAACTGGAGTTTAGTTCTCCAGAAAAGTCAGTTATTAAGTTTCTATTGACACCAGTTGCCTTGTATGAACTCAGTCAGGTTGGCTCATGAATTACGATTTTACCTGCCTTCCCCCAAAGCCACTAGAAACATGACTGGAAAACCCTCTTTTTTTTGTTGTTTTAAACAGGTTTTGATTCTTGAACCCTTAGGAGTATAATGCAATATTAGCCTGGGAAACACCCACAATTCGTCCTGTCAGGAGATCTTCTGTTTAAAGACAGTTTGAATGAAACGGATTATGAAACTATCCCTGTGATGGAAAGAGGAATACGAGCAGTATGGTCAAACCATGATATCCTCAAAGATGTCTAACACATGTGGGAGTGAAAAGAAAAAAAAAAGTAAATTATCTCAAGTGATTACAGCATAGAAGAACAGCACAGAAATGCAGGACACTAAAATCAGAAAGTCTAAAATATAAGCTAAGAGATAAACAAAGCGCATAGAGAAATAATTCTGTAAGTGCACAAGGGAATCCAAGAAGATAAAAAATGGCCCTGGTGCCCTGCTTACTTTTTGAGGTGTGATGGTGAGAATGCCAGAATGCTTAATTCCATCTATGGTTTTCTTAACTACAAATCACTCCTTAAAGTGTTAGTATATCAGTAAATAAAGGGCAAGAACTCAAGACAGAATGGGGAAATACAGCTTGATACAGTAGTTAAATCAATTAGATATTTATACAACTATAGGAGATTAATCCTATAGTACTTACAAAGTTGGAAGAAGCAATTTCAGAGAGAACCTTTAGCCATTATTTCCAAGAATTCATGAAGAGTGGATGAAACTTTAGAAACAAAACCAAGAGAAACTCTTTGTGAAAATGAGGAGAAAAAAGGAAAGGAAAGGAGAACAGTGAGGAGATGTTTTCAACAACATAAAAGGCTGTTGCAAGGAAGAAGGGAGTAAGTTATTTCTTATGATTAGAGTTGGACATGTATCTACTCAGGACTAGATTTTCTCTCATTGACAATTTTTAAGAACATCTAACAAGATGTAGCTGATTTGGATTAGTGTTGTGAGTTAACTCCAGTAGGCACGGAGCCCCCCATGGAGCCCCTTGCTCACTCCCCACCAAGGGGTGGGGAAGAGAATCGGAAGGGCAAAAGTGAGAAAACTCTTGGTTTGAAATAAGGACAGTTTGTGGTTTAAAAGTTAAAGCAAAGCAAAACAAGGAATTCAATCACTACTTCCCATTGGCAGGCCAGTGTTCAGCCATCTCCAGGACAGCAGGCCTTCACCATGCATAATGTTTACTTGGAAAGGAAAATGCCATAACCATGACTGTCACCCCCTGTCTCCTCCTTTCCTTCAGTTTTTATTGCTGAGCATGATGTCATACGGCATGGGATATTCCTCTGGTCAGTTGGGGTCAGCTGACCTAGCTGTGTCCCCTCCCAGTCTATTGCCTGTCCCCAGCCTACTTCACTGGGTGACAGTGTGAGAAACAGAGGAAGCCTTGATGCTGTAAACACTGTTCAGCGATAGCCAAACCAGTGTGTGGTCAACACTGTTTTGGTCACAAATCCGAAACATAGCACCATGCGAGCTGCTATGAGGAAAATTAACTCCATCCCAGCCAAAACCAGTACAATTAGGTGTAAAGGATGGGTCTAGATGATTCAGAGGCACTCTGGAAAACTCAAGACTTGGCCATAATAGGTGTTTACATAAGGAAAAGCAGTTGAAAGACAGAACTGTAAAACTTAAATAGTTCATTAACGCCACAGCATATTTCTTCATTCTTTTGCATATTACCTTGCACAGGTTCTGTTATGCTGAATTCTGTTAACAGATGTACATAATGCACTACTACTTTTTGTATACTGTTCTTCCTTTTTCTTCTGAAGTAAAATTTAATAGTTAGTATATTTAAAACACCAGTCTGGACCTCAGTCATCTCAAGAAATGTCCCTAAATTGTCCAAGATTTTCCCAAACATACAGGCTGAGTGACATCCCTTTGTGTGCAGTTTTCCATCTTTATCCTACAGGGAATTTTCCAGAAGACATCCTTTTTTTCATTTTCTTCTTGTATGTATTTATAAATGTACAGACACACATATACGTATTATATGCTGTGTGTTTTTCTTAGCAAGAAAAGGTCAACGTGAACCTGCAGTTAGAATGGAAAGTGCCAGGATTTCTAATGGTCTGACGAGGGCTGTGTATGGTTCTACAGGCTGGCACAGGTGTTTGGGAAAGGTCTGTTGCTTGGAAAGTTGAGTTTCAGTCTTTCAGTAGATGACCCCAAAGTGTCATCAATGAAGAGATGTTGATGTTTTTCATTCTCATACACAGCAAGCTTTTCAGGGTACTCTTGATAAGTTTTTACAATCTTTTATTATAAACCTACATGAATTTTCTTTCATGTCTCAGAGATCTTGTAATCCATTCTTTATACTACATGATGCTTTTGTCTCAGTTAAACAGAAAATATCTGCTAGAAGGGGGAATCTGAAGATTTTTCACATTCCCATGTACCAAAAAATGGGTGTTATTTCTTCTGTATAAAACTTATGATCTTGTATCATTTGAAAAGAGGAGTCAATTTCAGTAGGTGTGGAATAGGACACATGGCAGCATGGGGAACAAGCAGGAAGAGCTAGAGTTCTGTATGTGGTTGCGGGGCCATGATGTCATTGCGATTACAGAGACATGGTGGGACAACACGCACGACTGGAACGTTGCCATTGATGGCTATGTGCTTTTCAGGAAAGACAGGCCTATGAAGCGAGGAGGTGGAGTCGCTCTTTATGTAAAGGAGCAACTGGAATGTATAGAAC
>BOSO01012866.1:0-12192 GCA_018403395.1 Gorsachius goisagi
CTCAGGGGTCACTAGGACCATGATGGGGGCACGTCAAGGGCCCAGAACCACAGTAGACGCTTATTTGGGGCAACTGAGGCCCCATTCATTCTTCTTGGTGGCCACTTGGGCCATCATGGGGAGCTGTCGCGTGCCCAGAGCGATGTTGGGCACTGGTTTTGGGTGGACGTGCCCCACTTCAGCCATCTCAGGGGTCACTAGGACCATGATGGGGGCACGTCAAGGCCCCAAAACCACAGTAGACGCTTATTTGGGGCAACTGAGGCCCCTTTTGCTCTTCTTGGTGGCCACGTGGACCATCATGGAGACATGTCAGTTGCCCAAACCACTGCCCGATGCTGCTTTTGGGCAACCGAGTCCCATTTTACTTGTCTCGGTGGCTACTTGGACCACTGCGGGGACGCATTGAATGCCCAAAACAATGCTGGACACTTGGTTTGGGCAACCAAGTTGACTATTTGACCTTCCTGGTGGCCACCTAGGCATTTACAGGAGCCCATTTTGCACCAAAGCCAGGCCAGAGACTTATTTTGGGTCAGTAAGTCCTACTTTAACCTTCTTAGTGGTCAGTTGGCTCGTGATGTGGACATGGTACTTGCCCCGAGCACCACTAGAAGCTTCTTTTGGGCAACCTAGTCCTGGTTTGCTCTTCTTGGTGGCTCTTTGGACCATTGGGGCAGTAGTCGTGAGCTGAAATGATACTGGGCTCATCATTTTGGGTCAACAAGTCCTGAAGTGGTCATGGTCAGGCAGTTGGACCTAGACGATGGTTGGAGGTTCCTTCCATTTTGTTCTACTTTAGGCTTCTTGGTGGCCACCGAGACCATTTGGGGGGGACATGAGATGGTTGAAACGTCACCGGGTTCTTTTTTGGGTCCCATTCGCCACCCGGTACTCACCTGGCACGGACACCCCATAGACGTTGACCTCCTGGATGAAGTTCACCATGGCAAGAGTGGCCTCCACCTCGGTCGTGGCCACGTTCTCACCTTTCCAGCTGGAGGGGGAGAGAAAGGATGAAGCCATGAGGTGGGGGGTGGGATTTGGGCAGGTGGGCGGCATGGCCACCACGCGGTCAGGGGTGCGAGAGGGTCAGATTTTACCGGAAAGTATCTCCCACGCGATCCTGGAAATAGACGAATCTTTCGTGGTCAATCAGGAGGAGGTCACCGCTGTTGAAGAAGACGTCACCTTTGACCAAGACGTTCCTCAAGACTTTCTTCTCCGTTTTCTGGGCATCGCCGGCGTAACCGTTGAAAGGGGTGTTCTTGGTGATTTTGATGACCAACAACCCCGTCTCACCTTCGGGGAGGGACAAGAAGGTCCAAGGTCGGTCAGCAACCGCCTCAGTGCTGGGAAAATGGCACCTCCATGCCCCACCGGGTGCTCAGGGGATGATGTTCCCCGTTTCTTTGAGGGGTTTCTGGTGGCTTCCAGCCACCAAGATGGTGGGGATAAGGGCCAAGATGCATCTCAACCCTGCATCTTCCGCCCCCCCCCCCCAGCTTTTTCCGCCCCAAAAAGGCCTCAGTGGGGCGCGTCTTACCGCGGCGGGCTGGGATGCAAAGCCCTCGCTCGTCGCGTACGGGTTCATCCTCCTCCACGTTGTACTTGATCAGCTCGAAGGGAGCGAAAGCCTGGAGGGCAGAAGAAGAACGAAGCGATGGGTGGAAGAGAAACGCCGCTTGTTTTCCATCCGACCTGAGCGCTCTTGATATCGAAAGACGATTTAATTTAATAGCGTCAACCATCAACCAAAGTCATGGGGGTCTCTTCCAAATCAAAGCCCGGCAGGACAACGCTGAGTGACACGTGGGTGGTTGGGGGTTGAGAATTGGCACCAACGTGGTCTTTCTCGGGGTGACAGAGATGCCCAGGTCACCACGGACGCTGTGACTTTGAGTCAACGCTGTTGAGTTAACGTTGGCCAACCAGGTGGAGGAGACGCCTTTTGGATGGCCGTGCTGGAGATCCTGCTTTTTTGTAGCAACCCAACTGGATGGACAGCGGTGGCTTCTCCAAGTAGGTCACTGTTTGGCACCGCCGTGGAGAGGTTATCCTGGAGACACCTACCACTACCACCACCCCCATCGGCATCAGCCCAACTTGAGGTGCGGTATTGGTCGCTCCGCCTGCCATCGTCATCACCGGTGGCTCACCTTGAGGAATACGTTGGCTCTGCCCACGGCTCCAACCTTCCCAGTGTAGTTGATGAAGCCGGCGTTGCCCTCGGTGGCTCCATAAAATTCCCAGATGGAGATGGGTCCGAAGCGCTGGAGAAACTCCTTCCACACCTCCGCCCGTAGGCCGTTGCCCAAGGCTATGCGCACCCTGTGCTCCCGCTCACCGGCGCGCTGCGGTGGGTGACCAAGGGAGGGACCGTTGGGGCGTGGCGTGTGCCCGGCGGCGTTGTCTCCCGCCCCGGGGTGGATTTGGGTTTGGTGGAGATCTCTTACCTTGGGCGTGTTGCAGAGGTAACGCATCAGCTCGCCCACGTATTGGATGACGGTGACGTTGTAACGGCGGCAGTCGTCCCAAAACTGGGAGGCGGAGAACTTGGCCCGTAGGACGCAGGTGGCTCCTGTGGGGATGTCGTAGGGTGGTGACACCCCACCCCCCCCCCCTTTTCCTCTCCATCCATCTCCACGAGTCGCCCACCCCCGCCGTCACCCGTTGTCTACATGGACATCCCTTTTCCTCACTCTTCCTCCTCCCCCCGTATTCATCCATCCCTCTGTCCGTCTGTCCATCCATCCATCTCCAACACCTCTCTCCGCCTATCCTTGCCCGCAGCCCCTCCCATCGCTGGCCGTGATGGTGGGGGGTGGGGGGGGGGACGGGTTACGTACCGACCTCGAAGCACCCGCCCACCCCGATGAGCAGCCCGGCTGAGTGGTAGAGCGGTAAGGTGGTGTAGATGACATCATCAGGCTGTAGGTCACAGAGCCGACACAGGTTGGCCACCATCATCAGCTTCAGCTCTGTGATCACCGCTGCCTTGGGCAGCCCTGGGGTAGGAGGAGAAGAAGGTGGGAAATGGTCTCTTTGGAGGTGCTTGCATGGGATGGGAGGTCAAACCCTCGAGGGTGTTGGGTCTCCATCCCTAGAGGTCTCCAGACCTGGGAGGAGCCATGAGGAACCTCATCCAGATGCGCCTGGATTGGTTGGGGTGGGATCTGGTTTGGGTTCAGGGTTGGATGAGGGACGTCCGATTCCCCACCCCATCCCAACAAGGACAAACCCAAAGCCGTGGTGGGTCTCCATCCTTGGAGATCCCCCAACCCTCCTCCCACGGACACAACCCGGAGGAACCTGACCCAGGTGGACCCACGACGGTTGGACCCCTCCAACCTCCTCACCATCGCCTGCACCGCCGCGCCCGCACAACCCATGGGGAACGACCTCCTTGGACTCTTCACCCATCGCACCCAAACCCTTCCAGTTGCCATTCAACGAGGAGCCCCCCCACACCACCCTCCCATTGGGGGGGTTTCTGTCCCCACAACCTCACCGGTGGTGCCGGAGGTGTAGATGTACATGGCCTTGGAGTTGATGGTGATGCCGGTGCGGTGGTGGGCGGGCGGGGGCTCATCGGAAGCCGCCTCGATGAGGGGCAGCAGGGCCTGGACACCCGGCGTGGGCGAGGTGGAGCTCAGGTAGAAGACGCGGATGCCGTCGCGTTGCAGGGCCGGCAGCACCTCCTCCACGGCGGCCTGGAGCTCTGAGGATGCAAGCGTCATGGATGGGTGCCCCAAAGATCCCAGAAGGGCACCCAACGCACCCCCTTGGTTGGGTAGGGTCCCCATCCAGCCCAAATGGGCACCCAAAGGACCCCAGGTGGGGCACCAGGCACACCCCAGGTAAGGACTTCAACCCTGGATGGGTGCCACAAAGATCCCACAGAGCACCCAATGTACCCCCAAATAGGCACCCCAATCGGACAGGCACCCCAGGCATCATGGATGGGTGCTCCAAGGACCCCAGAGGGGCACCCAATGCACCCATTGGTCGAGTAGGGACCCCACTCATCCCAAACGGGCACCCAAAGGACGCCTTGGTTGGGTAGGGACCCCATCCATCCCAAATGGGCACCCAAAGGACCCCAGAGGGGCACCCAACGCACCCCTTGGTTGGGTAGGGACCCCATCCAGCCCAAACAGGCACCCGAAGGACCCCAGGTGGGGCACCAGGTGCACCCAAAGTAGGGACCTCGATTGGGTGGGCACCCTGGATGGGTGCTCCAAGGATCCCAGAGAGGCACCCAATGCACCCATTGGTCTGGTAGGGACCCCACTCATCCTAAATGGGCACCCAAAGGACCCCAGGTAAGGACCTCAATTGGGTGAGAACCTTGGGCACCCTGGATGGGTGCCACAAAGGTCCCACGGAGCACCCAATGTACCCCCAAATAGGCACCCCAATCGGACAGGCACCCCAGGCCTCATGGATGGGTGCTCCAAGGACCCCAGAGGGGCACCCAATGCACCCGTTGGTCGAGTAGAGACCCCATCCATCCCAAACGGGCACCCAAAGGACCCCAGAGGGGCACCCAAAGGATCCCTTGCTTGGGTAGGGACCCCATCCAGCCCAAATGGGCACCCAACGGATCCCAGAGGGGCACCCAACGCACTCCTTGGTTGGGTAGGGTCCCCACACATCCCAAATGGGCACCCAACGGACCCCAGGTGGGGCACCAGGCACACCCCAGGTAAGGACCTCAATTGGGTGAGAACCTTGGGCACCCTGGATGGGTGCCACAAAGATCCCACGGAGCACCCAAGGTACCCCCAAATAGGCACCCCAATCGGACAGGCACCCCAGGCATCATGGATGGGTGCTCCAAGGACCCCAGAGGGGCACCCAATGCACCCGTTGGTTGGGTAGGGACCCCATCCATCCCAAACGGGCACCCAAAGGACCCCTTGGGTAGGGACCCCATCCAGCCCAAGTGGGCACCCAAAGGACCCCCGGTGGGGCACCCAACGCACCCCTTGGTCGGGTAGGGACCCCATCGAGGCCAAACGGGCACCCGAAGGACCCCAGGTGGGGCACCAGGCGCACCCAAAGTAGGGACCTCGATTGGGTGGGCACCCTGGATGGGTGCTCCAAGGATCCCAGAGGGGCACCCAATGCACCCCTTGGTTGGGTAGGGTCCCCATCCAGCCCAAATGGGCACCCAAAGGACCCCAGAGGGGCACCCAAAGGACCCCTTGATTGGGTAGGGACCCCACCCATCCCAAATGGGCACCCAAAGGACCCCGGAGGGGCACCCAACACACTCATTGGTTGGGTAGGGTCCCCATCCATCCCAAATGGGCACCCAAAGGACCCCGGAGGGGCACCCAACGCACGCCTTGGTCAGGTAGGGACCCCACCCATCCCAAATGGGCACCCAAAGGACCCCGGAGGGGCACCCAACACACCCCTTGGTTGGGTAGGGACCCCACCCATCCCAAATGGGCACCCAAAGGACCCCGGAGGGGCACCCAATGCACCCCTTGGTTGGGTAGGGACCCCACCCATCCCAAATGGGCACCCAAAGGACCCCAGAGGGGCACCAGGGGCACCCCAGGGAAGGACCTTAATTGGGTGGGCACCTAACGCTCCGATGGGTGCCCCCCTCCAGCACCCCAAGGGGCACCCTGACCGCCCCCCCCCCCCCCCACGAGCACCCCAAGGATCCCAGCAGGCCCTGCCCTGTTTGGGTTTTTTCTTCTCTTCCCCCCCCAAAAAATGTGACGCCAAAAAAAAAAAAAAAGCACCAAAAAAACAAAAAAAACCCCAAGGACCTTTACCCCGGGAAGGGGCGGGTGATGATTAACCTGCGGCCTTGGCACGGCCAGCGCACCCCGACACGCTCAGCAGGGCGTCGCACACGCGTGTGCAAAGGGCTGCCCGAGCAGGCGTGACCACGCCGCGCAAGGGGAGGGTGCCCTCGTGCACGCTCGGGGTGACCGGCCCCCGCCGCGCCCACCCCCCTCCCACACACACACACGCGTGTCACGGGCATGTGTGCAAGAGCATGCACGGACACCAACACACGTGTGCAAATGCATGCACGGACACCAACACGCGTGCAAATGCATGCACAGACACCGACACACGTGTGCAAATGCATGCACGGACGCTGACACGTGTGCAAATGCATGGACACTGACATGTGTGCATGGACACCAACAGGCGTGCAAATGCATGCACGGACACTGACACACGTGCAAATGCATGCACAGACACCGACACACGTGTGCAAATGCATGCACAGACGTTGACACATGTGCAAATGCATGCATGGACACTGACGTGTGCAAATGCGTTCATGGATGCTGACGTGCATGCAAATGCGTGCACAGATGCTGACACGTGTGCAAATGCATGGACACTGACACGTGTGCGTGGACAGCAACACGTGCAAATGTATGCACAGACACTGACACGCGTGCAAATGCATGCACGGACACCGACACGTGCAAATGCATGGACACTGACACGTGTGCATGGACACCAACAGGCGTGCAAATGCATGCACAGACACTGACACGCATGCAAATGTATGCACAGACACCGACACACGTGTGCAAATGCATGCACGGACGCTTGACACATGTGCAAATGCATGCACGGACGTTGATACGTGTGCAAATGCATGCACAGACACTGACACACGTGCAAATGCATGCACAGACACCGACACACGTGTGCAAATGCATGCACGGACGTTGACACGTGTGCAAATGCGTGCACGGATGCTGACATGCATGCAAATGCATGGACACTGACACGTGTGCGTGGACACCAACACGTGTGCAAATGCATGCATGGACGCTGACACGTGCAAATGCATGCACGGATGCTGACATGCATGCAAATGCATGCACAGATGCTAACACGTGCAAATGCATGGACACTGACACGTGTGCATGGACACCAACAGGCGTGCAAATGCATGCACAGACACTGACACGCGTGCAAATGCATGCACGGACACCGACACATGCAAATGCATGCACTGATGCTGACACACGTGCAAATGCATGGACACTGACACGTGTGCATGGACACCAACAGGCGTGCAAATGCATGCACAGACACTGACACGCGTGCAAATGTATGCACAGACACCGCCACACGTGTGCAAATGCATGCACGGACGCTGACACATGTGCAAAAGCTTGCACAGACACCGACACGCGTGCAAATGCATGGACACTGACACGTGTGCATGGACACCAACACATATGCGAATGTATGCACAGACACTGACACGCGTGCAAATGCGTGCATGTACGCTGACACGCGTGCAAATGTGTGCACAGATGCTAAAACTCGTGCAAATGCGTGCACTGATGCTGACACACGTGCAAATGTATGCACAGACACCGATACACGTGCAAATGCATGCACGGATGCTGACATGCATGCAAATGCATGCACAGATGCTAACACTCGTGCAAATGCATGCATGGATGCCGACACGCGTGCAAATGCATGCACTGACGCTGACACACGTGCAAATGCGTGCATGGATGCTAACACACGTGCAAATGCATGCACAGACACCAACACACGTGCAAATGCATGCATGGACACTGACACGTGTGCATGGACACCAACACGTGTGCAAATGCATGCACAGACACTGACACGCGTGCAAATGCATGCATGGACACCGACACGTGCAAATGCGTGCACAGATGCTAACACTCGTGCAAATGCGTGCACAGGCGCCGACACACATGCAGATGTATGCACACTGACATGCGTGCAAATGCATGCACAGACACCGGCACACATGCAAATGTGTGCACAGATGCTAACACTCGTACAAATGCATGCACGGACACCAACACACGTGCAAATGCATGCATGGACACCAACACACATGCAAATGCATGCACAGCTGCTGACACGTGTGCAAATGCATGGATGCTGACATACGTGGAAATGCACGCATGGATGCTGACACGTGTGGAAATGCATGCACGGATGCTGACGCGTGTGCAGACACACGCACGGACGCTGACACACGTGGAAACCCAGGCATGGACACTGAGGTGTGTGCAGACACACGTGCAGGCACTGACACATGTGTAAATGCACACAGGCACCGACACCCGTGCAAATCCATGCACAGGCATCACCAGCCATGCAAACACATGCACATGCACTGACACGCGTGTAGACACATGCACAGCACTGACATGCGTGCAGACACACGTAAAGGCACCAACACCCGTGTGGATCCATGCACAGACGACGACACGCGTGCAGATCCATGCCCAGGCATTGAACCTCGCCCAGAGGCGTGTACAGATGATGACACACGTGCAGACACATGCACAGGCACCAACACGCGTGTGGATCCATGAACAGGCACTGACATGCGTACAGACACATGCACAGGCACCAACATGCGTGTGGATCCATGAACAGGCACTGACATGCGTACAGACACATGCACAGGCACCAACACGCGTGTAAATCCATGCACAGGCACCAACAGCCATGCAAACACAGGAACAGACACTGACACGTGTACAGACACACGCACAGGCACTGACACGCGTGTGGATCCATGAACAGGCACCGACACGTGTGTGGATCCATGCACAGGTGCCAACACGCATGCAGACACATGTACAGGCACCAACATGCGTGTGGATCCATGAACAAGCACCAACACATGTGCAGACACACGTAAAGGCACCAACACACGTGGGGATCCATGAACAGGCACCGACACGCATGCAGACACATGCACAGGCATCGACACACGTGCAAATCAATGCACAGGCACTGACACACGTGTGGATCCATGTACAGGCACTGACACGCGTGCAGACACATGCACAGGCGCTGACATGCGCCCAAAGGTGTGTACAGACGCTGACACGTGTGCAGACACACGTACAGGCACCTACACGCATGTGGATCCATGAACAGGTTCTGACACACGTGCAAACACAGGAACAGACACTGACACGTGTACAGACACACGCACAGGCACCCACACGTGTGTGGATCCATGAACAGGCACTGACACACGTGCAGAGACATGTACAGGCACCGACACGCATGTAGATCCATGCACAGGCACCAACACCCGTGCAAACACAGGCACAGACACTGACACCTGTGCAGACACATGTACAGGAACCAACACGTGTGTGGATCCATGAACAGGCACCAACACGCATGCAGACACATGCACAGGCACCAACACGCGTGTGGATCCACGAACAGGCACTGACACGTGTGTGGATCCATGAACAGGCACCGACACGCATGCAGACACACGTAAAGGCACTGACACACGTGTGGATCCATGAACAGACACTGACACCCGCGCAGACACATGTACAGGCACCAACATGCGTGTGGATCCATGAACACGCACCGACACGCATGCAGACACATGTACAGGCACTGACACACGTGTGGATCCACGAACAGACACTGACACCCGCGCAGACACATGTACAGGCACCGACACCCGTGTGGATCCATGCACAGGCACCGAAACGCATGCAGACACACGTAAAGGCACCAACACGCGTGTGGATCCATGAACAGGCACCGACACCCGTGCAGACACATGTACAGGCACTGACATGCGTGTGGATCCATGAACAGGCGCTGACACGCGTGCAGACACACGTACAGGCACTGACACGTGTGTGGATCCATGAAGAGGCACCGACACGCGTGCACATCCATGCACAGGCACCAACACCCATGCAAATACAGGCACAGACACTGACACCTGTGCAGACACACGTACAGGAACCAACACGCGTGTGGATCCATGAACACGCACCGACACGCATGCAGACACACGTAAAGGCACTGACACACGTGTGGATCCATGAACAGGCACCGACATGCATGCAGACACATGTACAGGCACTGACACACGTGTGGATCCATGAACAGACACTGACACCCGCGCAGACACATGTACAGGCACCAACACGCGTGTGGATCCATGAACAGGCACCAACACCCGTGCAAACACAGGCACAGACACTGACACACGTGCAGACACATGTACAGGAACCAACATGCGTGTGGATCCATGAACAGGCACCGACACGCGTGCAGACACACGTAAAGGCACTGACACACGTGTGGATCCATGAACAGGCACTGACACGCATGCAGACACCCGTAAAATCACCAGCCCCCCCCCCCCATCCCTCCCAATCCCACGCGCGCCCGCAAGCGAAGATGCAACCAGCAAGCGGGGCCGAGGGGAAGCGCCCGGATGCCGGGGGTTCTCTCAGCACCCCAAATTTCCCTGCCCCCCCTACCCAGCACCCAACCCCCGGGTGGGAACCACTGACCGGGGCTAGCGAGGACGAGGGTGGCCCCGGCGGTGGCGAGGGCGTGTTCCAGCGCCCGTGCCCGGACGTTGCAGTTGAGACAAGCCATGATGCAGCCCAACTTGGCCAACGCCAACCAGGTCCAGACGTAGGTGGGTTCGTTGGGAAGGAAAACGGCGACGGCCTGGCCCGGTTGCAGCCCCAAATGCCGGGAAAAGACCCGGGCGGCTCGGTTGCTCCGACGTTCCATGTCCTCGTAGGTGTAAACCTCATCTTGGAAGAGGAGCAGAGGCCAACGGGGCCGGCGGCGAACGTGGTCTTGGAAGATGTCGAGGAGGGTGATGGCGGGCCGCCGGGTCAAACGCCATCGGCATCGTAACGATGACCGCACCAAGGAGGTGAAGGCCACCAGGTCAACCCAAAAGAAGGGGACCAAGCGAATGACCGCCGCCGGTACCACCACCACCAGCACCACCAGCCCGGCCACCACCGTGACGACTCCCGACACCGGCACCACCAACAGCAACACCACCAACCCGGCCACCGCCGCCGCCGTGACGGCTCCCGACACCGACATGGTCAGAGGGGTGGCCGGGTCCCGGCAGCACCCACTAGGTGCTGTTGGCCAAGGTCCGCCCCAAGTGTACCTTGCCCCAGCTGCCGGCGCCCGGCGGGGTTTTGCCGTGTTTGCCGGTGTTGCCGAGACGAGGGTGGTTTTATTTTCTTTTCTTTTGTTGGTTTTTTGATTGTCGGGTTGTTTCTTTGCCCGGCGGGCAGAAGCCCTGCCCCAGGCGTGGAGCAGGCACCGCGGAGGCGGCCAACACTGATTATCTCCTCGATTGGCCTGTTACCGGCCCGGTTCTCCTACCGCTGCCCTTCCAACGGGAAAAGAAAAGCTGCTCGTCCATGGACGTCTGTCCATCCGTCCGTCCTCCTGCCGTTTGGCTCCTTCTGGCCGCTCAGCAACGTTGGCCCGTTGCCAGCCCCAGCTTCACCGGCAACCTGGCCTGCGTCCACCACCGCCGGTCGGTACGGAGATGTTAGCCGGCCATCCAGCCAGCCAGCCAACCGCCTGTCTGTCTGTCTGCATCCATCCCTCCACCCCACCCCACCCCTCAACTCTTGGCTTCGGGTTATGGGTCAGGGTCTACATGGAGGCATCTCTGGGAGCAGACCCAGGCACGGTTGGGTTCCCTGTGGGGTGGGGGGAGGTCCCTGCACAGCCCCACCCATGTCTCCATCCAACCCCAACCTCTCCATCCAACCCCCCTCAATGTCTCCATCCAACCCCCCCCCAATGTCTCCATCCAACCCCAACCCCTCCATCCAACCCCAACCCCTCCATCCAACCCCCCTCAATGTCTCCATCCAACCCCAACTCTCCATCCAACCCCCCCCATGTCTCCATCCAACCCCCCCATGTCTCCATTCCACCCCAACCTCTCCATCCAAGCCCAACTCTCCATCCAACCCCCCCATGTCTCCATCCAACCCCAACCCCTCCATCCAACCCCCCCATGTCTCCATCCAACCCCAACCCCTCCATCCAACCCCAACTCTCCATCCAACCCCCCCATGTCTCCATCCGACCCCAACCCCTCCATCCAAGCCCCCCGTGTCTCCATCCAACCCCCCCGTGTCTCCATCCAACCCCCCCATGTCTCCATCCGACCCCAACCCCTCCATCCAAGCCCCCCATGTCTCCATCCAACCCCCCCGTGTCTCCATCCAACCCCCCCATGTCTCCATCCAACCCCCCCATGTCTCCATCTGACACCAAACCCTCCATCCAACCCCCCCATGTCTCCATCCAACCCCCCCATGTCTCCATCCGACCCCAACCCCTCCATCCAACCCCCCCGTGTCTCCATCC